>OX381715.1:46832475-47019975 GCA_947462335.1 Harmothoe impar | reverse complement strand
TATCACAGTGTTTCACCGGATATACTGCACTGGATTGACCCTGCTATTCTCATCCTTGATAATTACTAATAGAACCATTATGGAAAAGAAAAACTGAGGGCTGCCCCATCAGGACAAATATTTGGGCTTACCCCTCAGCACATAGCAAACGCATATATATGTGGCTCAACATGTGAGAAGGTACCTTCGCGGGGGATTTTTAGTACTGGTTTTGGCCACCAGGGGGCATAAGAATGGCAAAATAGTGAAAGATATGCCCAAAAATGTTTTAAGGTAATTTTTTATGGAGAATGCAGTAGTCCTCTAAGAATTATTCCAATTTTGCTGTAAATGTTCTATATTTGGAATGTAAATGGAACGTTTTTCATGAGAAATAGGCACATATAACAATTTCTGGTTGCCATGGAAACCATTCCCATATCTTTTAAATAGAGCATTTTGGTCCTAGTTTCTTAGAAATCCCATCAGTAACTCAAAACTGAAAACAGACCTTGAAAATTCCTACTGAAACCAAATTTACATAGAATATTCACACTTTTTATGGATATTTTTCAGGAAATCCGATTTTTTCATCAATTTCAGTAGTTATCATTGGATACGGTGCATTTAGAGCTTATCCGTCGTTTTTTGTTACAAGTAACAACATATGTTCAAGATATGATTCTAACATAACTACCAGGAATATCTTAACTCATAATATCTCATTTTAAAGATCTTGACACAAACTTAAATTGTCAATTCTCCCCTCAGTATCCCTTTTCATGTGCCTGGCCACATATATATATATATATATATATATATATATATATATATATATATATGTATATATATATATATATATATATATATATATATATATATATATATGTATATATATATATATATATTTATATATATATATATATATATATATATATATATATACATATATATCATAGGTGTTGTTTGCATGAAAGCAGCGTGGCACCAACGTGCTTTCTACCAGTGTTGACGCGAGAGATAAGCAAGTGACATACATATTGGATAGACCTGTTGGTTCTGCACCCATTATTATGTGGTAATCCCCTTCACAGACCCACAATGATTAGCACATGTCAATCCTGAATGTTCTGAATACTTCATGCACATGTTGGTACCAGGAAGGCGTTTCACCGTATCATCCGGAGGGTCCGTATGCTGTATTTTTGCATTTCTGTTCATTTTTGCGTTTCTGCTCAGAGCTCCGCATCTTACGGAAAAAGATACGGCCAGCCGTATTCATATACGGCCGGCCGTATGATATACGGCCATAATTGCGTTTCTGTTCAACATACGGAGCAAGAAAAATCCGTATCTTTGGCGTATTTTGGTCCAAATATACGGAGGGGTAGGAGGGGGGGTTGTATGTTGAAAACTGGACATATACCATGCTTTTTAGGGCCGTATGTCTCTTTTGTGCGCCGTATGTGGTATTTATGCTCCGTATGTTGGTACTGGATGTGGTGTACATGAGGAAGAGGTAGGGGTCGTGAGGAGATGGTTATACACGTGAGGAGATGGTAGTACACGTGAGGAGGTGGTAGTACACGTGAGGAGGTGGTAGTACACGTGTGGAGATGGTAGTACACATTCATGAGGAGATGGTAGTACACGTGGGGAGGTGGTAGTACACGTGTGGAGATGGTAGTACAGGTGATGAGAAGGTAGTACACGTGAGGAGGTGGTAGTACACATGAGGAGGTGGTAGTACACGTGAGGAGATGGTAGTACACGTGAGGAGATGGTAGTACACGTGAGGAGATGGTAGTACACATGAGGAGGTGGTAGTACACGTGAGGAGATGGTAGTACACGTGAGGAGATGGTAGTACACGTGAGGAGATGGTAGTACACGTGAGGAGGTGGTAGTACACGTGTGGAGATGGTAGTACAGGTGATGAGAAGGTGGTACACGTGAGGAGGTGGTAGTACACATGAGGAGGTGGTAGTACACGTGAGGAGATGGTAGTACACGTGAGGAGGTGGTAGTACACATGAGGAGATGGTAGTACACATGAGGAGATGGTAGTACACATGAGGAGATGGAAGTACACGTTGTTGTAGTTGTTATTTCATTTATTTTCATCCTGAGGAGATACATAACCATTATAGATTGTATTTCTGTATTCCACAGCATTTGCTTATATAATAATATAGTCCGTTAAGCGGTAAACTATCCACTTCTCCTTGTGAGAGGTGGTAATAGGATGAGGCACTGACCAAGATGTATATGGTCAATCCCTCTACCATTTATTAGTTTTAATAGGACTTGTTAACATAATTTGGAAGAGATAAATTGGGCTTATATGCCCATAGAGGCAAGATAGAATGTTCTTTGTCTAGTGTACTTAGGGTACTGACCGCCTCATATATAAGGTATATGTAAACAAGACAGAAAAGAAAATACAGAGAGAATGGAATAAAGAGATAGAAAGAAAAAGAGGGGGGATAGTGTAGGGAGAGTAGGGAAGGAAGGTCGTGAGATAGAGATAAATAATGGATGGAGAGGGGCCACATCAGTGGCGCCTCCCCATCATATGTGCAAGAGCCTCAGATGTTATAATATAAGGCAGTAAATACAAATAATGTTATAAGGGAAATTTGATGTGTGTGTAGTTTTACTCACCCCCCTATTGCCAGGGGTTGGAGTAGGAGAGGGGTGGGGGGTCGGTCATACATCAGGTAAGGACTTGATTTTTTTATCATATTCCTTTTACAACCAAGAGTTGAATCCTATAGCAGTCCTATGCTTTCTAGTAGAGACTAACTGGTGGTTCCATAGTATGGCATCCCTATGTTCCAAACTTTTCCTATAAATTGGGTTATGTACCCTTTTTATTTTGAGCAGAGGAGCATCATGTGCTCTTGTCCGGAGAGGTCTTTTATCAATATTTCTTTCAATCAGTGATGTGTTGAACGCATGCTTTAGGAGGTGAGGAGTGGGTGTTGAATGAGAGGGATTGATGTTGGATGTAACGAGATGGTATTGGACATGAGATGGTAGGGGTCGTGAGGAAGTGGTAGGGGTCGTGAGGAAATGGCAGGGGTCGTGAGGAAATGGTAGAGGTTGTGAGGAAGTGTTTGTATGTGTGTAACACATTGAGGTTTCTCTCCTGTGTGGTACTACCTGAGCTGCTGGTAACACTAAGGATATCATTTTGCACACTGCGTTGCCCTTAAAGTGTCCCCTACCCATTCCCCGACCTCCCTTCTCCATCCCCCGACCTCCCCTCTCCATTCCCGACCTCCCCTCTCCATCCCCCGACCTCCCCTCTCCATTCCCGACCTCCCCTCTCCATCCCCCGACCTCCACTCTCCATCCCCCGACCTCCCCTCTCCACTCCCCGACCTCCCCTCTCCACTCCCCGGCCTCCCCTCTCCATCCCCGGACCTCCCCTCTCCATTCCCTGACCTCCCCTCTCCATTCCCCAACATCCAAAACAGAATGCGGAGCCTCTCCAGCCTACCTCCGTATGTGTTTAAAGATTATGACGTCACAGAGGGAATTCCCTAGGGGTTCCCCGGAATGTAGACTGGTTTTTGCACATTTTTCTAAAAGAGACAGGTGACTATGTCCGTATGTTGAGAGGGCCGTATGTTGGAAGCCGTATGTAGTATATATTTTTTAAGGATACGGAGGGTATACGGAGGACCAACTGAAACAAAAAAAGTACTTTTGGTGTATTTTTGCCGCATCTTGACCGCATCTTGCAGCCGCATGTTGGGTTTTATATCAACATGCGGTGAAACGCCTTCCAGGGCCTACATTCTAGAATATACGGGGAAGATATATTGTCACATAGATGTTTGGTGAACATAATGTACAGCATATCCACCGATCAGTGTGATAAAGAACGAGCAGTCCCATACATTCAGGATAAGTATGTATAAGTCTTTTAGCATGTTATAGTGATGTATTTGGGAGTGTATTGCGTATTTGTTTTATGGCAGCAGGGCAGGCAAGGGATGGTTAATACTTCACTTAAAGAAAGTAACCAATCTCATTACGTCCAATGACATAGGCCAAGTCGTTAGGATTTGGTGCATCAGTCATTACACTTTCATAACACCTTATTTTGATCATTTTCTATACAATGTGTCGATGTACAACTTAATAGGGCTTCAGCCTCTCTTGTATTGGCCTGAGGCCTTGCCATGTCAGCTGTCAGTTAATCACCCAATCTATCAGACAGGTCCCATGAGCTGGATCAGAGGTCCTCCTCGTGCTCATTCATCAAATTCCATTAGGAACACATTGGTTGAGTTTTACAAAAAAAAAGTTCTTTTAAATAGATCGAGTAGCATTTCTACTACATTCCTTCTCCCAGGAATTTCAATAGCCAGATTGTGGTTTGGTATTTGTTTACCAAGAAAGATTGTTTTTAGATGTCACAGTTCTTTCTGCAGTATCATTTCACGCATAGGACCATCTTATACAATGCTGCTCTTGGTACCAGCGTCGGTGGTAAATATCATCAAGACAATGTACTGCGTCCCTGACATTTAAGGACATTGCTACAGTATACTTGTCTTTTTGCATCAATTGCCCATCATATGTTGTAATATGAGATTCGTGTAAAACCGGAAATCTCGTACTAATTTAAATAGCATCCCACGGACTGTGTAGTATACATGGCTAAATATAAATTAAAGGTTATTTTGCATCTTGTGCTTCGTCAACATATATAATACTTCAAATGGGCCGTGGAACCACATGTAAATAATTGCCAAAGAGGATCTAATTATAGAAACATTGACTTGACAAACAATGACAACATAACCGAGCGGCACCTGATCCGCCCTGAAACAGAAGGCAAACAATCAAAGATCAACGCCCCGCCAAAAGTGAACCACCTATGTGCACCAGGGTCGATGTGGTGGAAGGTGAGATCGAAGTTCTGATCAGAATACATTATGTACCTTCATAGTACAAACAGAGAGGGCAGGTTCTGACACAACCTTGTGTTACTAGACTAATTGGTGTTACTATATATAGTGCCATATCTGTACATTACTTACGGCGATATCTAGTTAACATTGCCTGGGTGCCACTCAGTGTACCACATGGCATGTCACTAAGGCAACTTCCTCACCAAGCTTCTACAAGTCATGTACTTTATCTCCTACTGCATGTCTAGTCATATAACGAGTGGCATATTAGTGGTGAGGGTGAAGCTTCCATACTCAGTATAGTTCCAACCAGATGGACGATGTATACATTAAATTCTTTGGAGAATGCCTTATCTTTCCCCCTTTTTTTTAGTTTTATACATTCTTTCAACAACTACCTAAAGTGATTAAATGCATTCTTAAAGGACCCAAATCACATTTTATAATAGAGCATTGGGTTCCAGTTTCTCATTAAAGATGTAGGCGAGCATATTTCTTGTCAGTCTGGGCTCCCTCATGTGTATTTGCACTCATAGTAACAACCGTCCATCTAATTTTGAAGGATGATATGGTCTATTAATAGTGTACATACATCATTCATCTTACCCTCAATTTTGAGGGTCCTTTTAGATATAGATATTTCTAAATTTCAAAACTCAATATCCCAAAAAGAGTGAGATCCTGGATGTTTATTTTTGGCATGCATAAGCACATATATACAGAAACTGTCTGGACACCCATTTCCAATGTAAAGGGACCACTTCTGTGGGGGTGTGGTGTGTTTTCCTAATAGATGGACGGTTGTTATATATGCATATCCGGAAGCCTTATGTGGATCAGCTACCAAAGCTGACCCCTCACGTAGATTCTGTTTGAAAAAGTTTTTTTATGAAGCCAAGATATATGGCTTTCAATGGAATGAAGTGAGTTTAAGTTGTAATCACTTTGATTACTTTGCCTTCCTCATCCTGGATTGGTGGGTAAAAATGGTTTCAACCCATATAATGTTAATCACTGATACCGCTAACTCTATGATAATACATAGGGACGTATCTATGCTATACACCATGGCATATATGTATGTACGGTGTGGCTTGTGACATCCTTCATATGAAAGTGTAACAGACTTAACTTTGTTCGAATAATCTTCGAATAATCTTTAGACAAAAAAGAAAGAATAAGTCAACAACAGTTTGATGCCAATACACAGTCAATGTACAATAAGTCTTTTATTTCATAAACCACAAACAGGTACTTCAGAATCCTTTGGTCTGGATCAGGTTGGTTAGTTAGCTCAGTTCGCTCTTCCTATAGAGAGAGCTTTGAGCAGTGATAGATTAACTATACACTAACTAACGAGTCCTCCTGGGCATCGGCTTATATTGATGCACTAATGTGTAGGTAGGTGGGCACGCGTTCGGTATATTGGCTGTTATCGCACGAGCCGAAGGCGAGTGCGAATAACAAGCCGATATGCCGAACAAGTGCCCACCTACCTACACCTTATTGCCTTTATCTCACTATTTCCTCATAACAGCCATGCGGAAGCAAACAGGGTGTCCTGTTTGTTTTCACCGTAAAATAGGCAACCCCATCCGGGAATCGAACACGGGCTGATCGCAGTTCGCAATACAATGCCCAACAGGACCCACAGTAATAAGGTAAACGTAACACCGGCCCCATGAAAAGTGAAATCAAGCCAAACCTTTATTTCTCAAAAATCAATTGCCCTTTGAACATTTCATAACTTGTCGCCCACTGCTAGAAGGTCTCTATATTCCATTATCCATCTGGGTAAGGTTTCGTGTCGTTGCTGGAGCTTCTAAATGGCACTTCAGCTGAACAGTATGAAGTGGACTGACCTATGACGACATGCACTTTGATGCCCAAGGCAAAAAACACACTTAGATCTACTAGCACATGGTACATTTGGCCTATACTATCCATATTGCTCCTAGATATTATAACTAGAGACACGGCTGCATTTTAGAAAGTATGGTTTTAGATATGGAACCTAAACCACTGTGTTTTCACACACAGCCTGGACTATGTCTGACAATGCTGGAGTCCTATTATGGGCTGCTATTAGGAGCTGGAGGTCTTGTCACCTTCTAGTAGCTTCACGTGTCAGCGGAACCTGGGGGTATACAGCTGCTACACACACACACACACACACACTGGGAGGAGGTTCTTGCAATCCGCTACACAGCTATCGAGCTGCTGATAGGACACTGGATGCCTATAGTTATTCTAATAAAAATGAGCCTTACAGGAGAACCCCTTAAAGAACCTGTGACACGATTTTCACATATTTACCTTTCCCTACCACTTAGCAGGTCATAACCAGTCGTTTTTCTTCACATATATACGAGTGCTGACTCTCCTACTGCAGCCACACAGGTGGCCGCCGCACCCTGCACCTCTACCCACACGCAGCCCACCTGGCCTTATCAGCTCTGGCCATGTTGTGACGTCACGGAGGGCATGCAGGAGGCAGGCTCCCTCACCTTCTATATAGGCATACACCCATGATTATGCCATATCCCTCAGAACCACTCCTGGAGAATATAGGTGTCTACCACGAAATGCCATTATTGAATGTCCGCTCTATGAATCTACTTACCAGCTGCCTAATTAATTGTTTATATTTTGACAACTAGACTAGATAACAAAGAGACTTTGAGGGAATATCTTTTGAACTTTACTTTAGTCATGATTAAAATGCAAATATGGATTACTGGTACAGGTATGTGTATTCAGTGTTCCTGTTGGTCTATCAAATGCATAACTAAAAATGCATTATTCCTCTCCCCCAATTGCTGTTTGTGAATACATGATACTAAATAACAGGTAGAGGATGGGTAAAGCACAAGAAGAAGTAACAGGCAGAATACATACTGTAGCAATATATAACCCGGTTAATGAGTGAGGGGGGGGGGGGGTCAATGCATGGATATGATAGTAGGCTAGTGCATGTGTAGTGCAAACCAAAATGATTTGGCATAAGTGTATCCTACAGGCACTATTATGCGAACATCATAATTTCAGCTGTCAAATTATTGTTATTTCAGGCAACATTGTCCGAAAATTATAGTAGGTAGGACAAATTTGTTTAAATCTTGAAAGTATCAGCAATGCATAATGAATTGCCACTTAGCTCGTAGCTCATCACAATGACTCAATAACTCCTCTAGTAACTAGGAATATCAAGAGGTTGTTGGTCATAAAAAGCTATCTCCAGAAGTCAGACTATTATTCAGGCCCAGTATGTCAGGCTGGTTTGGTCTGATAAGTTGGATTTTGCATTTGGAAAAGTATAACTCTGGCCACTTGGCCATAAGGCCATTTGAGTTAGTTTTTTTTTACAAAAACACGTAGGGATGTCATCAATAGCATAGGAATCAATACTTCGCCATGAATATTGATCTCAGCTTTCCAAAAGAATTTCTCAGAGATAGTCCTTTTATGGGAACTATCATGTTTGGTGCAAAACGTGGACAGGGGCCGTTGTGTTTTTAACTCACACACTAAAACAATTGAAAAGGAATCTTGAACGTTTTCAGCTATTTCCACTGTTTGACTTATGCTGAGGGTGTATCCTTTCACACAATGCATGTACAATGCAAATTGATTCTGAATATAGAAATTACTATTTTTACCGTGGTCAACTTAGCAGGTAAGGTATCTAATACACTTAAACACATGTCATACCAATTATACATTATATCTTATGAGGCCTCCCCCCCCCCAACCGGCCACATATATAGCTGTTGAGTGGAGGCTGCAATAGGCATAGAGCCTGTGGGGAAGCTATCACACCTGGGTAGTGGACTCCCGCTACGTCACACCCCACGTGACCTGCTGGCGGCCTCTATGCGGCGGTGCAGGCTTTGTTATGGTGAGCGAGCACTGTTTGCGGCCACCACTCACTTAACCTGTAAGGTGCTGCAGTTAGAGGTACACTATAACGTATAGAATTATACAGTAAATACGATTGTACAAAGTAGTAAGGCACGTGACAGTAGCACTTTAAGGTAGGTCGATACCATTGAAAACGGGACCACTGCGCATGTTTCCGCGCATCTAGCTTAGATATGTCAGAATGACCTCATATTTGGTGTGTCTATGCTCATATATACCCTCATCACCCATGTAATTTTTTGGACAATTCCGAAAAAAATAGAGCTTTTTATCGGACATTATATTTTGTATAATAATTAAAGTATATTTTTTTGGCATTTCTGACATTTTGTTATCAACCATATTTATAAACCAATACATGATATAATTTGGACTATAAAGGTGAATAGATTGCTTAAATATATCCCAGGCTACATAATGAGACCATTTCATAACATGATTATTAGCATTTTACCCATAATGCAATACTTCAAATATCTTATTTAGCCCACTTTTGCAATACTTTTTTACTTCAAAGGCCCAAAACACCAAAATAGTGCACGGGACCCTATGTTAAATTTAGTCTTACTAGCTTGCAAATAATCTTAAAATTCATTTCATAAAGTTTCAGAAAAATTACAACTTTTTTACTATTGATTTTAATCAATTTTGTGTTTAATTAATGACAAGTTAATCCATGTTTTCAACCAAACTTTTTTTTACCCAGAATGCCACATCACAGAACCATAAAAGCATTTTTAGAACAAAGAGAAATATCTGGGCCCTCATTGTGTGATGTTTCATATTTTTGTCGTGCAGGTTATGACAAAATAAAATTACGGAACTTATGATATTTTTTTCTATTTTTTAGAGAAAAATCTAAATATTTCAATTTTTCAAAATTCTGTAGTTAAAAAAGTAGCGTGGGACCCCCCTATTTTTTCTTCAGATATTTGTTCTAATTGATCTAAGGTACCTCTGGAAAAAATAAGGCAAAATTCTAAACTCTTTGAGTCAATGATATCGACCTACCTTAAGCCAATTTCCACCAGCATACTTCTACACTAAATAAAAGAATATTACTCACAAATATATATCTAATGGTGGTTACTTTTGTATGTTTTTTTTAGCAGTGGGGGGTTGTAGGGGGTGCTTGACTGTGTAAATGGCCTGTATAAATGATGTAGCTGAAAAAAACAAAAAAACGTTCCAAACAACCTTTTGGCACTGACATTGTATTTATTTTTACCAATTATAATATCTCATTCTTTGTTAATGGGAAATCTACAAATAGAACAGGATGTTTAAGCCTGAGTCTGACAGTCATGATAGGACAATTATAATGGCACCAATGTGTATAGCAGAGTATATATATATATGCAAGTTGCTCATCTGAGCTATGTATTACAAACTGCAACTCAGTTCATATCTTAGATGAGCAAATTCATATTACGCATTAATTGTATGAACGTTTAATACCTAGAAAGGTAAAGCTGTGTTAATACAAAAGATGCGACAATGGTCCCTCCAGTGCTCACCCATGCAGTAGGGTGTACCTTTTGAAAGGGTGACATTCACCCTTATACTGCATGATAATACTTCCCCCACGATTACTCAGAAGCTTTCAAGGTGATGAATCTGGACAGAACTGCTGTTTGCCCATTGGGTGGAGGCCTGGATCCATCGGCATTAATTGTACTAAATGGCATGCCATTTAGGTAGGTCTACTGCGCATGTGCAGCGGAAGTGATGCAACAGGTTGTCAACATGGCGGGGACCCCCGGCGGGGTCATGGAGGGTGGTGGATGGGGCATTGTCAACAGACTGGGATGTGTACTAATACAATGTGTCCACACGCAGGGTCTACAGGTACACCGACAGGTAGCCAACCCGTGCACACTGTGTGCACCACTCATGGACCGGCATCCTGCTCCAGTAGCCTCCAATAACTATAGCTATGTTGTAATGTCAGTACGGCTAGAGGCTGTGGTAACCAAAATAAAGGCATGCTGTTTAGTCAGAGATTAATCCTATAAATATTCCACTTTCATGAATATTCCCTCAACAACGGGATTTCTATCGTCACTAGTGTATCACCAGATCTTTATAGAAGTACATCAGCCAGTAGCTAAGTGGACAATGTTGATGTAGGATGACTCTGGTTGTCCCCTAATGTGAGCAGCTCTGGAATGAGGGTCAAGCGGCTCGTACAGGACACTGCCGTAACCAGCTGGTGCCATTATAACACCTATTGTTGCCCGGCCATGCACTGAGCATGCATGAATCCCTCTAAACAACACTCGTGGACGGGGGGTGAAACTGGAGTTTTTATACATTCTCAAAAATGACATATGCTACACACAATATATTTCCTGTTGGAATGTCTGCACTTGGAACTACTATTTAGGAAATCGGAAAAAGACAGGTCCTGCTAGAGTATCTTTCCAGAGGACATTCTTCCCACTTGTGCATGTTACTATTCATTTGGCGGTACAAAAGATCCTCCCAGTATCATAGCCGCTGTCATATTTGCAACATGTGACATACTATTATGGAAGTTTTTACCAATGTGTTTCTCAAGAATATCCCAGGAATCCGACTGAGAATTGATATTAAATATTTGGTCAAGATAACATGTTTCTTGGTAGACTGTTTCACTTCAAGAGGTGCTGTCAGGATTCCATTCTGTTTCCTATTTTCTCTAAAGTACTAGAGTTACACATGGGCATTGTTTAAAATAACTCCAGTGTCTCACGAGAATTCTTTCCTGAATCTTGTAACTACTAATGCAACTGAAAAGGTATGTTTATTAGAACCAGAAGTTACCTCGTAAACCGCCTGGAGGCACATAAGAACAATAAGTTCATAGAAAAATAACACAATCCCAAGTTTAAATCACAATGACGAGTTCACTCTTCCAATGTGCAACTATCCCGAGTAGCAAACACAGTGTAGCTTGGGTTTTTGCCAGGTTGCCCAATTTGGTCATATGGCAACACCTGGGAAAAATATGGGCTTAATGGCAATCCAATAAATCATCTGATCTGATCCGGGGACACATTGGCCTTGAAGCCCATAGTTCCTAACTGCATGAAGCAGGTGCCCCTACTTAAGATATTTTGAAAGTGATAGGAATGGGGTCCATGGTTTATCACTACAAATTTGCACATTCAAATGGGAACCTTCATTTATTTCCAAACATTTAGGAAATCTGTTCATTATTACCTATTCTGCAACTTAGTAATCTATCTTGGTTTTATTGTATTAATGAAAGTAGATCCTGCTTTGGATAAAAACTCTACAAACTGTATAGTAGGGGCCATCTAGTGTGAAGTGTCAGAACTACACATCAGTCTGCCCTGTTCAAACCCCACCTCAGCCCACATTGGGTAACCCACTTTGAAACTGATCTGCACCCACTTCGGCAGCCCACATGGGGCCACACCAAAACCCAATGACCAAAACCAACGGGCTGAAGACGGGTTCTGATCGGTTTTCCCAATTCGGGCAACCTGTTTGGGCCCTGCCGGAAACTCTGCCACTAGCCCAGGTAAAACCCAGGTATTGAAATCTGCCCAAGCAGAAACTGATTTGGCTAGGGATAGTACGATTTGTGGTTATAGTTATATGCCACAGTAGCCAAACTGTCTACTCATATTGCACTACATAACCTCTTGTGAATTCCTAGTAACTAGTGCAAATGAAACTCACATGTGCAACACGAGTGAAACTTAGTTTCTGGATTCTAGCACTATGCTCTTCATGAGAGATAAATGTGTAGCACTGATGTGTGATTTTCATTACATCTTACCAAAATTTACACATGGGGCTTTGGAGACACTCACAATATCACTATCATTGAGATATATGTGACATTAAATCAAATATTTGACAGTTTTCCACATTTGTGAAGCTGAGATGTTCTAGTGTAGGTTTCCAACTATATACTAATGGAAAACCAGTGAAATGACACTTAGTGTTCCCTCTTAATTCACGCAGGAGCAGCCGGGGAGGACATGTATAACTTAAATTACAACTTCTATTTTGTTAAATTATGATAGAATAGAATTCTGAGAGAAGGAGATATTTCCTGCGTGGGAGAATTCCATGGGGGACAAATCCTGGGTGACAATTCCAGTGTGGGGCAGTTTCAAGGGGAATGAATGCCTAGCACCAGAATCCCTAGTGTTATCTTCACAGGAATCATTCTTTTGTTGCTCTAGATGCACATGAGGTACACTCAAAATATAGTTAGCAGGCATTTATTATAGTTACATTCAATTTACAACTAGGAGTGTTACTGTTAGTACCGATCTACGTTCTGAGCAGAATGGGTGTAGGGGGGTATTTTTGTTTAAATTGCAGAACAGTTAATTATTTGGCAATATAGTCCTGTGTTTCCGTTGCACTTTCAGAAGGCATATACATGTAGCACTGTACTGCAAAAGATCATACTACTGCAATAAAACCAGATTCCATTCAAAATATAACCTCTTTCACTTTAGTTCACTTCAATGGTTGATCTCATAATTGTTCACAAGAACTCAACAGGTTATGCAAAGAAAGGCGGATTTGTATCGATGGGAGGTGGTATTTGTCGGACTCGGAACCCAGGGGCCACTTTCAGAACAACTGCAATATTTTGCAATTGACGAGGTTACTCGTCATCTTGGTGCATAGATATATATATTTCTATGTACTCTGATGTAATTTCCTTTGAAAGTGATTCCTTATTATGATTGTTGGACTCTAAATCACTCATGAGTTTTTACCCGACGAATACAAAGAGCACCCAGGGGGCCATTTCTCAATGGGAAACGATCACACCATAGGCAGACTATTAAAATCTGGTAAAATCATACAGTGCAAATCATCCATAGCTTTGCTTTCGTCCAGAGATTTCGTCCAGAACTTTGCTTTTGTCCAGAGCTTTTGTCCAGAGCTCTCGTCCAGAGCTCTTTCATCCAGAGATGGCCTAGTATAGGTGTATGGTACACATGAGTAGAGTAATTAGGCCGGGGTCCACACATCATATGAAGAAAGAGAGAGAGAGTGAGAGATGTCCGTCATGGTGGTGTATATGTGTCCGTCATGGTGGTACATCTCCTCACGACCATTACCAGGAGATGGTAGTGGTGGTGAGGAGATGGTAGTGGTGGTGAGGAGATGGTAGTGGTGGTGAGGAGATGGTAGTGGTGGTGAGGAGATGGTAGTGGTGGTGAGGAGATGGTAGTGGTGGTGAGGAGATGGTAGTGGTGGTGAGGAGATGGTAGTGGTGGTGAGGAGATGTGCTAGTCATGTTGACATACATGTGCTAGTTATGTTGACATACATGTCCTAATAATGTTGACGTACATGTGTCTGTCATGCTGATATACATGTGCTAGTCATATTGACATACATGTGACAGTCAAGTTGACATGTATGTTTCCGTCATGTTGACATGTGTCTATGTATCCGTCATGGTGGTGTACATATGTGCCCGTCATGGTGGTGTCTATGTGTCCGTCATGGTGGTGTACATGTGTCCGTCATGGTGGTATATGTATGGTTGCCGAGAAAGGTCACAATAAAAAATATGGAAAAAAAAAAAAAGGTTTCTTCAAATTTCCTAAAATTAAATTTAAAAAAAAGAAGTCTTTTAGTGTTTTTCTTGACCAGTGTCAATGTCGAGAATCGTGCTGTCGCTGTCAATTTGTTGAAAAAGATAATCATATTAACTATATGGCGGGCAAAGGTACAACATCAAGTCTGTGTTCTGTGCAAATCCGTCCTGTGGAGAGGCCATGTGCGTGGGGGAAGTAAAATCCTAATATTATGATAATTTGAAGTCAAGCTGGCTGAAGGTGTTCTTATGCCAAATAAAAAGAAAGTGGTGTTTCAGGTTACTGAAACACACCTTTTTCTTGGCCTTAGTTTAAAATATATAGAGTGAATAATAATTATTGTAATGAACTGTACACTAATATGCATAATGACTGTAGAATAATAATCATTGCTAAATCACAACACAATGGGCAACCTTAACTATATGATAAAACTGAGAAATTTCACAGAAATTAGGCTGAATCAAGAAAAAACGAATCCCCTAAAACATGTGATGTCCTGGCTCCCATTGATGCCAGTGGTTCTCTGGTTTTTTTTCTACAGAATATATTTTAAGATGTATATTGTTTATGAATTGCATGGAAGTGAATTGTGGTAGTTGTAGTGGAGCTTTCGCGAAATTTAGTCTTCTACTAAGTGAAGAATCAGTGTGAAGATCCCTTATAGGGAGGAGATAGCTTTGCGTACTGTAGAACAAGGTTTACTTATGTTGGTCCTTCTCTAATGATGCCCTCATTAGCCTGGCTGTTTGCCACAGTGGGTTCTTCGACCAAGGCCAAAAAAAAGAGAGGTGTGTTTCAGGTAGATCGGATTTCTTTTTGGATTTTTTTCTTTTACTTTTTTAAAATTGACTCACAAACTTTAGCGCCCACTCACTGACAGACAAGCAATATAAAAAATTTTCAAAATTGGATAAAAATGTCTAGGGTCGGCCCTGTTTTGCTAGGTAGGGTAGGGTAACCTGAACACCCATTTTTTGCCCAATCTGACTTGGAACCAGCTTTGCTAGCGGCACAAAGCTAAACCCTGGTTGGAGGTCGTATCAAAGGGGAACTGGGGACGGTGGAATTGCTACAGCATTAACAGCATCTGCGGAAGGACAGTTATGATAATTATCAGTGTGTAAACAAAATTAATTTTCTCCTTGTTCGGGGGGGGGGGGGTAAAAGTAGAATGACTGCTACAAGAAAGGTAAATGGAATGATTATCATAATCAATATAGTGGTCTCTGATTCTAGTGGCATCAAGTAAGAAATGTTATGTACACCCCTTCCACCCCCCTCCCCTTGGATTATCCAACCCCGGCAGATCTCCCCACCCTCCCCTGATTTCCCACCCAAACCCCTTTTTGTCTGCAAACTGCTTCACCAAGGCACAAGTAGGCGCATGTACCTTCTATAAGTATGATACACACATAAGCCTACACTCGATTGCTAAAGGTAAGCCTATCCTCAGTTAAGACTTGGTGATACACCATGTGAACGAACCCCTACAAACTATGCTGCCTCCTCACCCCTATGGCTAGGCAACAAATTGACAAAATAATATTTTCATCTGAATCCAAACAAACGTCAAACCTTTGGGAACCCTAGACTTGCCACCTCTTATTCAATGCTTGGCCACATCTGGTGCTAATCTATAGGCCTGCATAAATCTTGTAGGTTTGACAACCGTGAAGACCCTAGGGTCGTCATGTGGGATGGGGGCCTGGTAAGTCGTCAATTTGAAGAGTTTTAACTTGTTAATTTTATGCTGACCCTATGGTCGTCCTGTAAGACAACCTTAGGGTGCTATCATCGGTATGTAGAGCGTCCTATCGATAGGTAGACCCACAACGAGCCACCAGCAGTATGGTTGATGTGGTTCGACTTGCCGACAGGGCGCTCTATCTGCCGATAGCACATCCATATCAGCTGATAGAAAATGGGTCTTCCCAAGTTACGCATATGTCTGTGTCTCACGAATATGGGCCAATGTTGTTGTCTATGACCGGGTGCAATCTTTAACCGGGTGCAATTTTTGATTGGGTGCAATCTTTGACCGGCTAGCAAGAAAAAGGCAAATATAGGGCGGACAAACGTTATGCCAATTATATGAGGACCACCCCCTTATTTGGCCCCCTAACATATCACAGAATTTAAAAAAAAATTATACTTTTTCTGATACCCGGTCAAAGATTGCACCCAGTCAAAGATTGCACCCGGTCAAAGACGAAAACAATGGCCCGATCTCATGAAACACAGCCATATGGTAGATCTGGATGAGTTGACCAGTACTGGTGTACAGGCACATGTTTCATATGTAATGTTTGACTTGACGTTAATTTGCGAATATCATAAGAAAACAGATGCATCGTGTTAGAATTCATGGGAAAGGGGGATTCCACGGGATATTCCAAGGGGTGGGAGGAGTTTCGAGGTAGAGTACCTTCCGGGAGGGAGGCTTCCTCAAGTGATATTTTTGAACCCCTAGAGTAGAGGTTATTTAGGAGTCTGGTAGCAGCCCTACGTTTGCGGGATATTCCTAGGTCAGAACTATTATGACATAGCTCCGGAGCACTGCGAACATCCATATGTGTGTGTGTATATATATATATATATATATATATATATATATATATATGGGTCAAGCCGCTGACTTATGTAGGTATTGAGCTGGGGAAGGACAAATCAGAAACCTCAGAATATGTTTATATAAGTTTGTTTTATTGAAAGGTATATATCTTGGCTCCATGAAACCACCGCCAGTACGCTTCTAGCCCTAGCGATTCAGTTTTTATAACAATGCGAAGACGAGTGGGCATTTTTGGTGTTACTCCGTGCTTTTAAGTACAGGGACACCTTATATTCCTCTCAAATACAACACAGCAACTAATAATTCCATTTACAGCATGGCACAATATACATCCTTAACCCCAATAAAGATTGAAATGATAGAATTAATAAATTCTGAGATATGGGCCTGTGAAATTTGGATTTTTTGGAAAAATTGAAAAGTTTTATCACACTTCCCCAGCTTTACTCCTACTTCTTCAAAAGGGGTCAAATACTCTTGTTACTCACTCTGTATTATCTTCAACATATCTACTTTTGTCTAAAGCTAGTACTTTAGCCCATTCCATCACCCACCTCTCACAGTATGAGCCTGAATATGGCCAATATCAGCACTTTAAAGCACGGAGTAACACTAGTTACTCCGTGCTTTTAATACAATATCACAATAAACAGTAAAAGAAATGTGAAATTCCCACATTTATGTGTGCAGACTATCTAAGAGGGTTGGTAGCAAAGCAATGAAGTAGTTAAAAGTTAGATACATTGGATATTAGCATTTCTGTGAGCCTTTATATTTTTCGAGAGTTACTCCGTGCTTTTAAGTCAAGGTGAATTTTCAAATTACCCACAGATTCTAGATATGTGAGGCATTGTTGATTATAAAGCATTTAAATGATCAAGGAGTGTTGTAGGCACCCTCTGGAGCACAAAGAAGTTAATATTTAGTGAGGATTTGCCTGCTGCTACTTAAAAGCATGGAGTAACACCGCAACTTAAAAGCACGGAGTAACACCATCCAGGATTCAAATTTGTCATAGTGAAGCATTTGGGTGTGCATAGGTGAATGGATGATCAACCATAGCTATCAAGCACTAACCCCCTGTCACCACACATCCTTTTGGAACATAATAACTCAATATATAGCCAGAAATAACCACAGGAGAGAAGGAAATGGCAATTGTTACTCCGTGCTTTTATGTTGTATCAAATATGCATCTGCCCCTGGAGCCTAGAGGATTGGATTTTTTTGAAAATTTTCTTTTTCCAGTATAAGGCCCACATGTCACCTCAACATGAGAGGTGACATAGCTATGCTGTGGTATCTCTTTAATTACTTTATGAGGACACCAATATAATAACATAGATTGACAATAAGTGACAAATTCACAGCAAAAAGTCTACAGTAAAAAAAAAAAGATACATATCATGGTAAAATCTCTTGAATCCATCTACTATAACATAGGCCTAATGGAAAAAATTAACTGGGATGGGCTATTGATTCCTCAGATTAAATGAGGGGCATGTAAAATATGTCATTTTTGTCATTTTTGTCATTTTTTAGGGCTTTTTTGGCTTCGAGGGGCCATAAAAGACAAAATCTTGGTCCAACACACAAAAATATTTTTTTCCCTGAAACTTTAGGGTGTTTTGTCACACATGCCAAAGAATATAAGCATTTGAAGCAAAAGTCTTAATTCTGTAGGCTTATAAAGCTAAAAAGGCCTGAAAAGACCAAACCTACATAAGTCAGCGGCTTGACCCATATATATATATATATATATATATATATATATTTATTATACGATCTTGGCTCTGATCGTGCTTTTTAGGTGATATTCCCGTTCTGATATTCCTGCATACCGCACACTTGGCAAGGTGAAATCGTGCTGATATTCTGGATATCAGAACGATTTGTAATGAGTTACCGGATATCAGAACGATTCTGTCGGAACTCTCGACAGCCATAAAATCCGAGGATTCATGGAGACTCGAACACGCTACATCAAGACTTGAAGTCCGATGTGCTAACCACCACGCCGTGGAGGCGCTGGTAGGGGGAGGTGGCGAAACAAGGAGTCTACAGGCGGATTTCCAGCCCTGTAGGACCATTATTTACCGAGTTACAGAAGAAAAGGCATTTTTTGGTATAATTTCTTTAAAAATCAATATTTTTTCCTAATTTCTTTTTTACCATAAAGGTAGTAGTTGGAGTTTACTTAGCCTTTCGTTAAAATAATTCTAGGGGCTTTTTTCACATATATATAAGCATTTTGAAAATGGTTCGTTTCCACCCAGGATCGATCCGGGGACCCTTGGTGTATTGGGCGCACACGCTGGCACCCATGCCTATCCGGCTGTGGTGAATGTGGAGGGAAACGCTGCCTATATTCAAGTATAGAGGGGAGCGGTTATTAACCAAAACGGCAGGTGGCGACGCGGGAGTACAGTCGTATTCTTTAGGCTGGCGAAAGCAGCGTAACAAAATAATAACCGATCCCCGCGCCTAGCTCTTTCTTCCTCACCTCCCCTACTGAAAAGTTCCACAACATGGCGCTACTGGTGTACGAGTGATATTCAGTCAATAATCCTTCAAAATGGCGAAATTAGGACGTTTTAAAGGTAAATAAGGACATTTTAATGGGAAAATCGTATAATAAACCTAATAATATATGAATATCGCCGAACTTGGGGTGTGTATAGATGAATAACAAACCTCGGTGCTACGCACCTCGGTTCGTTATTCATCAATACACACCCCGCGTTCGGCGATATTCATATATTATTGGTTAAATATATATATATATATATATATATTTGTGTGTGTGTGTGTGTGTAGGTGTGTGTGTGTGTGTGACCCAAACACGGTGTCTGCTTCTGATTGCTGTCTCCCCTACCCGCAGCTGCTTGGGCCGCTTACTACCTAAACCTCCTACCTCCATATATTCCCCACATCACATTCCTAAACTCACAGACGGAGGAAGACGTTCCTAATAACTACCTTCATACAACCCCACTCTCAGGCGACAAACGTAGCGCACCAATATTATACATGAGACCCTCTGGACGTCACAAACATATATAGTCCTCAGATGCATGTACCAGATGTGCTAACAATACTGAGCTTGGCTGTAGATTGTGCATGGTATGTGCATGGTTTGTGCATGGTAATTTGATTCTGGATATCCGTCATTGCACTAAAAACCCAGAGGAAGGAGCCTAGTCATTATGACAACCTAGGTAGTCATTATGAATAATGGCAGGTGAGAGGCATCCCTTTCACATATTTGATGTACTCTTGATTGAACTAAGTAACATTACTTGTTATAAATAAGTTGCCAATGGGTGAGAATGATGGCCCCAAAGGTATAGTGACCACCCTGCTCCCGGTCACCAGTTTATGTCTTGAGATAACTTTAGTTATGCAGCTACTTCAATTCATTAACACTAGAGGCAGGCCTGTACCATGAGAAGTCCAGTTTGCAATAGCATTGTGTATCATTGAGTAGTCATTAGAACAACCTAGGACTTGAGAGTTGTCGTTACTGATGGCTTTCGGTCTTCAAGTCGACAATACCTAAATCAACTACCTTCAGGTAGTCATTCTGACTACCCAATTAATGTGACTACATAAGGTAGTCATTATGACAACTTTGTTTTGAATGGATCAGATGTGACTACCTTAGGTTGTCAATATGATAACCAAAGGTTGTTACCTTGACTACCTAAGGTTTGGTATTGTCAAAATGACGACCCTATACCAGAGATGGTGGAGTTGAAGCACTGAATAACTGACGTGTGGATTGAAGTTAAGTTGATACACAAAAGGAGTATCCCTATTTCACCCTGGAGGCGATGGTAAATTATAACAGTACACCGTGGATCAAGTCTTAAGGCCAAAAACCAAAAAGGTATGTTTCAGGTAACATGGCAAGAAATTGTCGGATCGGTAGGTCGGATTTTTCTCCTTTTTTTACAGTTTTTTTTAAACATGAAAGTACTACCCAGTCTCTCCGAAGAACCTAAAATTGACTAAAAAAGGGTAAAAGTACGAAAATTCCTTCAAAATTGCATAAAAAATGTAGGGTCGGCCCTGTTTGATAGGGTTGGTCGGGTGACCTGAAGCTAACTTATTTCTTATTGGCCTAAGCTCAGCGATATGAATATATACAAACTGTTTGGTATTTGTTGATGAGGTTGTTGATACACGTGTCATACCTCAACCGCACTGCAACCCAAACTGAGTCCAATACAGGAATTAAGAGATCAATATATTGGGTCGGTGTATGTTTTATACTTGTCCCCAAGCAGTGGACATACCGGTAGGCTATGTTCCTCTGGGTGCGGTCTGCACATCCATATAGACCATTCATAACTCATCCAGCAAAGGTAACTTTGATTAACGATGACATATCAGCATATGGGCCACGGATGAGCATTTGTCAAATCACAGTAAGACACTGCCTTCAGAATGAGGTCTGTTTACCACTGCCCTTCTGCTCATCCCTCGGGCTACCTTAAATAATTCCAGGATGACAGCATATTTCCAGGAACTTGTCTTATACGATTAATTCACTAGTTTAGAATCGGTAGGTCTCTCCCAAGACTTATAATAAGTATATGGGGAGTGGTCCCCCATGCAGAAATACCAACGGCAAATATACCGGGAGTTAACTGGGTCTGGGGTTATGTTACGTAATAAACTTACGGGTACGAAATAGACAAGAAAATTAATGCCATTTGATGTTGCTGGAAATTGACGTGATGCTCGTACAGCATTCCCGTACACACGACCAGTGCCTTTTAACTGTCCTCTAGGAAGTTATGTATGGGTAGTTTTATATAAGATTTCAAAATAAAACCAAATCCTTTGGTCCAAAGGCTGATGTTGCTAAGAATTACTAACAGGGCAACATTTTAGATCTGTTGCTAAAGGTATTATTCTCAGGGCCCCTTTTTATAGCCCTGTTTGCCAGAAACGATTTCCTCAAATCAATATTTTGTAGTGCCCTTTGGCTATGTATGGACACCATTTATCAAGATAAGCAACACAATAATGTTATCGTTTTCATTGTAGAATATTGTTTTCTCTTTTGCAAATCATATTCAATGTAATATTTTCATGGTGTTATGATATTTTTCACATTGCAAATCACGTGAAAACGTTTATATATACATTCCTTCTCTTTTTTTTTATAAAACATTTACCCCTTTACCGAAATAATTGCTTAGGGACCGTCCATAAAGCATGCCACACTTTCTTTCGGCCATTTTGGACACCTCCCCCCGATCCCCTCCTCATGCTTTTCCTCTGTCATTGGTGACCAAAACCCCCACCCCCTCATGTTGTGACATACTTTATGGACGGCTTCTTTATTAATGGTACTCGTACAACCTCACTAAAGGGACATTTTAGGTTTAGATTATTTGGTGCTAGCACATCCTATTTGATCATTGTCATAGTTATGGTCATTTATGAGTACTTTTGTGGTTTGATATCATTTTGTTGCAAACGGCGACTACTTTCACTTGTGCCGTAGTACACAATGTTTTATGCTTACCATTTATCTGATACATAATCATATTTGGATGGAACGACCACCATCATTTTGGTTCTCATTGATTGACCATGCACGCATGGTTTGTCATTCCACACTAGGCAGGTAGGCAGGTGGCCAGGCGGGTAGGTTGACGGGCACCCAGGCCGGTAGGCAAGCAGGCAGGTAGGCGGGTAGGCATGCAGGTAGGTAGGCAGGTAGGCAGGTAGGTAGGGAGGCAGGGAGTTAGCCCGGTTTCTGGCAAGTAGGCAGGTAAGCGGGTAGGCATGCAGGCAGGTAGGCAGGTAGACAGGTAGGCAGGTAGGCAGGTAGGCAGGTAGGTAGGTAGGTAGGTAGGTAGGCAGGTAGGCAGGTAGGCAGGTAGGCAGGTAGGTAGGTAGGTAGGTAGGTAGGCAGGTAGGCAGGTAGGCAGGTAGGCAGGTAGGCAGATGGGCAGGTAGGCAGGTAGGCAGGTAGGCAGGTAGGCAGGCAGGCAGTTAGGCAGGTAGGCAGGCGGGCAGCCAGGCGGGCAGCCAGGCGGGCAGCCAGGCGGGCAGCCAGGCGGGCAGCCAGGCGGGCAGCCAGGCGGGCAGCCAGGCGGGCAGTCAGGGGGGCAGCCAGGCGGGCAGCCAGGCGGGCAGCCAGGCAGGCAGCGGGTAGGTGAGCATACAGACAGGGAGGGGGAGGGGGAGAGGGGGAGGCTGCAGTTAGCCCGGTTTCTGGCTGCAATCTCTGCTGGAGTTTATTGTTGATTCATCCCCAATGTGCGGGTTATTGCTGCCAGTCCCTTGCCCATCGGTCATCAGCAGTTGTGGCTTGGCGTGTTGGTCAGCCCATTAGTGAGCAGGGTTAGCGAGTAGAACTCCCCTGGAGGTTCTTTCAGAACAGACTCGTCAGTCGTCATATTGCGATTTTCGTCAATATTGCAATATTTGCAATTGACGAGGGTATTTGTAGCTGGCAGAATATGCTATTTACATTAATTTTCTATACATTTGTATATGAAATCTTGTGAAATAGATTTTACTATTGGTCGTGAAACAGGATTCGTCACGTTTACCATTTCCCTACGACCACGTCAGTTGTTCTGAATGAGCCTCCAGGCCTCTGCTGCGGCTGGTCTGGGGTCCGGGTCTGGGGTACATGTACCAGGAGGGGTGGGGGGTCTGGGGAGTCCTTACTACATGCCATAATTGTGACAACTGCTTAGTTTGGTGAGGCATTAAGTTTGATGTGCCGCATAGACAAGGCAATGTGAGCCATCTGATACGGGGGATAGCCGCAGGGTGTGTCGTACTGTATTTTGTAGGCAATAGTGAACAAAAAAGTTTGACTTTGTTCTATTGTACATGGCCACACTGTATAACAGCTTAAAGATTGAATATCTTACTTCTCTTCCTCAGGTTGCTGTTGGTGAGATGAATAAAAAGAACTACAGTGGATAAACTGCACCACTCTATATCAACTTTAGCATAGAAGTATCTAAGGAAGAGGAATATATTATCATTAATTGCATGATGCTAGCCTAAGCCCCAAATAAAGTTGAAACAGCTTAACACATGATATCTAAACACAATGATAATCTAAACACTTTGGAACCTAAACACCAGCATTTTTCTAAACACTTCATGTCTAAACACTTGGATTTCTAAACATGTTTAGCCCCTAAACACGTTTCCAAAAGTGGAACAGCGAAGTGCTTAGGAAAGTGTTTAGAATCTAAACACTTGCCCTGAGAGTGTAGGGATGTATTAATAAAATGGCAACAGCCCAATGCTAGTACGATGTGCGCACACACACACACACACACATATATATGTATATATATATATATACATATATATATATATATATATATATAATTATATATTCCAATGGCTGTCTCCCTAGCTGATCTTTCTACACTGTATTGGTGCAATGCCTCACAAGGAGGAGGGATCTCAGAAAGATCCCTAAGTGCACATTAGTCGGTATATAAAGGAACATCTGAGCTTTTGTGGATTTAACTTTCTCCAGTTTCAACAAATCGGGTATCTATACCTAATACATAGTTACAATGATACATGTATTAGCATAATTATCAATCTGATCATACAGAACAATAAGAGATAAAAAGATGGCTTTTAAACATATGTGCTCTAGTCCAGGCGACCATTTACTCACCTCAGCTGACCTGGACTCTGTTTGATCTAATTAAGAAGCCATTAGAAGGTGGAGTCAGACAGTGTGAAAAGTGATTCAAAGATGGCATGGCTCTCTTTTTATAGCCTGGACTCCCCTTGTAGCTCGGTTTCTTCTCTCTGTGTTTGATTAATGCTGAATAAATGATTTTTTGCATTGACATTTAGTAACAGGATACTTGAAAGTGGTGTCTCATCTTTAATCCAGCATAAAAAGGATCTGAGGACGATACATATATGGTGTGAGCAATATCTCTATATAAGGACCAGCAATAAATCGTTCTGCAGTATGCGCATACCATCTCAGCTCTGTCCTCGGAATATCTCACGAGATTAAGGCAGGTGCCATTCCCAGACACACCATGATAGGCTAAGAACATGCAGCATTTCGAGGGCAGAATCGGCATCTCAACTAAGCTGCATGTGTCAACCTGCACGTGTTGATCACCAGAACAAATTGCGATTAAGTTGTATTACGTTTATGAATACACAGAGAAGGCGGCTTGGCCTGTGCTTGGTGTGTCCAGAAAGGATCAGGTGACCGTGTGGTTGACGTCAGGTGGGGGTGAAGGTATTGATGTCGGTAAGGGGCGGATCGTGTGTCACCCTAGATATCAGCTGCCACATGACGCACGTGTACTGGGGTACATGGAGGCAATGTCACACGGTATAGGCGATCTAGACGGGTTCGGGATATCATCGACCCTTGTCGTTATAATATGTACAATGTATGCCAAGTTGTGGACGTCATTGGCCGCACTAATTTAGATTGTTTAAGGCAACACTAAAAGGTATAGACCAGAGTTCGGTCAAATCTGATCTACCCACAATTTCTCTAAATCCTTTTGGATTTTATGAATTTGATATGAAATGATGTAATAGAAATGAAGAAATCAATACCTCATGGTGCTAGATTATGATATATTTGTATTACTATGACAGCGTTATTTTTTCAATGTTTTTAATTTTTTTGCAACATTGACCCATAACATCTCAACCAAACACAGAAAAAGAAATAGGCCAACATTTTGCAATCAAAACCTTAGCCATCTTTATAAATGAAGACATTTTGGGATTTATTTTAATAATTTCTAGTTAGCCAAGATCCCTATAGCTTAGAGCAAAGCTTTTTGAAGCAGAAAAACAGTGACAATATGGGTAGAATGCCATAGTATGGTGTCTAAAGGGTAAATAGGTGAGTTAGGGCATATATGCAAAAGGGATATATATATATATATATATATATATTGTAGCGGGCGGAGGAGGGGGTCGGCCGGACGGGCGCCCCTGCAACTACACTCTCGGCCGGGAGGGCTCCCGTCCGGAACCGGGTCGGCCGAACTGGAGTCGGCCGGAACGGGAGTCGGCCGGAGCGGGAGTCGGCCGGGATGCAGCTCGGGGAAGGGACGCGGGAGGGGTATATAAGGGATCGTTTGAGGCCAGTTGGTCAGTTGTTGTTGAGTACTGGTTAATAAAGGATCTCCTGGTAAACCGCAAGGCTGGCTGTCGTGTCGTTCATCATATGCCCACAAATATCTTTACATTGGTGACAGCGGTGACTATACGGCATACGGACCCACGGACATAACGAGATGTTACGGGGTGAAGATTCGGCAGCGGACAGCGGGGCAGGCGGAGAGCTGCGGACGGGAGACGAGCATCCGGAGAGCAGGAGGACGGCTATCTTCAGGGACTCCACCTCCGAGGCACGGGGAGGCGGGATGGAAGGCAGGATCGGAGGGAACCTGGTGGAGTGTGCGGACGAAGATATATTCCTCAGAAGGGATCGGAGCGGGGATCGGACGCCGGATATGTGGGGGTCGTCGCGGCCTGGATCGGCGGCAGGGGGCCGGAGCTCACTGGAATGGAGGACGGACGGGCGTCACAGGATGTCGGGCCGGGCACCGTGGTCGGCGGAGACGGCTGGGGCAGGCGGGGATCTCCCGCTGTCAGGTATGGGCGCCAGAAGAAAGGAGAGAAGGACGGAGGGACGGGGGACGGAGCAGCTCCCCAACACGGCCCCAGCAGGGCGGGAACGCGTGGTGGAGCGACAGGAACGGACGGGCGGAATAAACGTGACGATCCCAAACACGCCGGCGGGGGACGGGGCCCGGCCGGTTGTCATGCCCTCCCCGTTCGACGGGACGTCGGACCTGGACGAGTTCATGGCCCACTTCAGGCTGTGCGTACAAGCGAATAAATGGGACGAGCGCACCGCAGGGATGTTCCTGGGTATCAGCTTACGAGGCAGCGCCAGACGACTACTATCTAGAGTAGCCCCGGGGGGGGAACTAGGTTACGTCCAACTAGTACACGCATTGGAGCAGAGATTCCAGCCCCGAAACCAGGCCGAGTCCCATAAGGCGCTATTCCGGAACCGGGACCGACGGCAGGACGAGGACCTGGTCTCGTACTCGGAAAGCTTGGAACGACTGGCCCGGCTGGGATACCCGGACGCGGACGCGGGCACCATCTGTAGCCTGGCGAAGGACCGCTTCCTGGACGGGCTAAAAGACAGCCAGTTGAGATACTTCATTCTCTACTCCCAACCAAGGACGTTGGAAGATGCGGCCACGGTAGGGGTGAGGGCGGAGGCTCACCTCAACAAGGACCGACAAGCAGGGCGGAAGAGCGATCGGGTCTTCGCCACGGACGCCACCATGGCGGAAGAACTGGAGTCGTTGAGGAAGGAGTTTTCCCGGGAGCTGGCCCCCATGCGGTCCGAGTTTATGAGAGAACTGGCAAACATCCGGAAGGACCTGGCGGCGCAGTCGGCGGCTGCTAATGCGCCCGGCGGGGGGGCGAGGCGGCAGAATCGGAACTGTTTCAAGTGCGGCCAAGAGGGACATTTCCGGCGGGAGTGCCCGGAGAGGGGAGAGTCCCGGCCGAAGGCCGAACCGGAGCAGTCGGCCGAGAACAAGACGGCGTCGGGAAACGGGACCCGGCCCCAGGCATAGAGCGTCCTGGGGCCGGGAGGATAGGACCGGAGCTGTCGGTCACTACCGTACGCGGGAGGGAGAAGAAAGGGACCGGCCTGATAGTGGAGGGCCGGGTCCTGGGCCATGAAATTAACATGCTGGTGGACACGGGGGCCTCAATCAGCATGATCTCCAGCAGATGGTGGGAGCGGCGTACCCCGGACAGGGAGCTGCAGGTACACGACCGGACGGTGGTTTGCGCCGACGGCCGCCCGATGACGGTAAAGGGTAGAACGGAGGCCGTTTTGGAGATAGCGGGAGAAAGGATGAAGGGGGCATTTCTGGTGGCCGACATATCCCCGGAAGGGATCCTCGGGGCCGACCTGCTGCGGGGGAACGGCATCCTGGTGGATATGAATGGGGAACGGCTACTGTGGGAGGAAGGCGGGGGGGGACCGCCGGCGGAGAAAAAGGCACGGCCCGCGCAGGGGGCAGCGGTACTGTGGGAAGACTGCTACATTCCGGCCGGGCAACAGGCGGTGGTGACGGCCCAGTTGTCGGGATGGGATCCGGACGAGGGACTACACTGCGTCATAGAGGGGTTCCCAGAGAACGAGGAGAAGGAAGGCTTCCGAGTCGGCCGGGGGATAGTGTCACCAAACAGATGGGGCCGGACCCCGGTCATATTACTAAACGTGGGGACGACGCCGCTGTGGCTACGCCAGAGCACCCGACTGGGCAGAATAGCCTCCCTGCAGGAGGTGGAAGACGAGGACAACGACCCCCAGATGTGTGCGGCCACGGGGGGGGAGTCGGCCGAAGGGGCGGAAGGGGTAGTGGACACCCTCCTGCGGGGGGTGGATGAGGGGGCACGCCCGCAGGTGGAGGCCATGATCAGGGCGAACATAGAAGCGTTCTCCCACTGGGAAGACGACATGGGGGAGACCAGTGTCGTCCGACATGGCATACAGACCGGGGATGCCCAGCCGGTGAAGCAGCGACCCCGCCGACTCGCCCCACACAAACGGGCCGAGGCCGAGAAGAAAATAGGGGAAATGTTGGAGTTAGGTATAATAGAACCGTCCACCAGCCCGTGGGCCTCCCCCCTGGTGCTGGCAAGGAAGAAAGACGGGCGGCCGAGATTCTGCATAGACTACCGAAAACTGAATGCCGTAACGAAGAAGGACGCCTATCCTATACCAAGGATAGATGACTCCCTGGATACTCTGGGGGGGTCAACGTGGTTCAGTACCATGGACCTGACCAACGGGTATTGGCAGGTGGCAATGAAGGAGGAGGATCGCGAGAAGACGGCCTTTACTTCTCACAGCGGGCTATATCAATACAAGGTGATGCCCTTCGGCCTGTGTAACGCCCCGTCCACGTTCGAGAGACTAATGGAAGTGACCCTAAGGGGACTACACTGGAAGAGCTGCCTCGTATATTTGGACGATATTATAGTGTTCTCGGCCGACCTAAAAACGCACTTGGAAAGAGTACAAGAAGTACTGCAGAGGTTGATGCAGGCGGGGCTGAAGGTGAAGCCAAGAAAGTGCCAGCTGGCCCGAAGGGAGGTGAGTTTCCTCGGCCACATAGTCAGCCGGAATGGGGTGGCGACGGACCCGGAAAAAGTGAGGGCGGTGAGGGAGTGGCCCCGGCCGCAGTCGGTGGCAGAAGTAAGAAGTTTCCTGGGGCTGGCGGGGTATTACCGGGGGTTCGTCCGGGACTTTGCGGCCATCGCCAAGCCCTTGTCGGCCGTGGCGGAGAAGGACCGCAGGTTCGAGTGGTCGGGGGCGTGCGAAACGGCCTTCGGCCAGCTGAAAGGGCTGCTCACTTCCGCTCCTATCCTCAGCTACCCGGAGCCGGAGGGGGCCCTCATCCTGGACACCGACGCCAGTAATTACGGACTGGGGGCGGTATTGTCCCAAGAGCAGGGGGGGCAAGAGAAGGTCCTGGCATACGCCAGCCGCACCCTTTCCCGGCCGGAGGGGAACTATTGTGTCACCCGCAAGGAGCTGCTGGCGGTGATGTTCGGGCTGAAGAAGTTCCGCCACTACCTGGTGGGTCGGCCCGTCCTTATCCGCACGGACCATGCGGCCTTGAGGTGGGTAACGGACTTTAAGGAACCGGAGGGCCAGGTGGCCCGGTGGTTACAAGTTTTGGGGACCCATGATTTCACCATCCAACACCGGCCGGGAAAGGACCACAACAACGCGGACGCCCTCTCCAGGCGGCCCTGCAGGCAGTGCGGACGGGGCGGCCCGGGCCCGGCCACATGCTACGCCGTGACCCGAGCCGCAACGGCTCCAGCGGAGGACGAGTCGGACGGGTCGGACGGGGAGGCGGACACAGTAACCCGCCTGGGTAGCCCCGGGGAGTGGGTGGCGGCCCAGCAAAAGGACCCGGTTCTATCCCGGGTACGGGAGTGGCTGCAGAGCGGAGACCCCGGGGCGGGGTCGGACGAACAAACGGAGTCCTACGACCACCGGACGTACGCGAGACAGACGACACGTCTGGTGGAGGGGCCCGGGGGGGTCCTGTCGCGGAAGTGGTACACCCCGGGCGGGGCCGACCGCCTACAGATTTTGGTCCCGGCCGGGATGCAGTCAGAGGTGATGAATGGACTGCACGGGGAAGGGCTGGCCGGACACCTGGGTAGACGGCGGGTGATAAGGAGGTGCCAGGACTTTTTCTACTGGCCCAATTTCAGAAGGGATCTGACGGCGTGGTGCGCCAGATGTGTGCAGTGCAATCGGCGCAAGCCGGCCGTGGCGCCGCACCGGCACCCCATGGGCCATGTCACGGTGGGAATGCCTATGGAAAGGGTGGGGGCAGACATCATGGGGCCGCTCCACCCCTCGGCCGGAGGGAACCAATACATACTGGTGCTGGTGGAATACTTTACCAAATGGGCCGAGGCGTACGCCCTTCCGGACCACAAGGCGCCGACGGTGGCCCGGGCCATAGTGGAAAATTTTGTATGTCGATTCGGGACCCCGGTGACACTACACACGGATCAGGGACGGGAGTTCCAGTCCTCCACCTTCCGGGAGGTAGTGAAGCTGCTGGGGATAAGACAGTCCCGGACGTGCCCCTTCAACCCGAAGTCGGACGGAATGGTGGAACGGTGCAATCGGACGATAGAGGCGCTGCTGGCCACGGTCATTCAGGAGGACCAACGGGACTGGGACCGACAACTCCCCTTCGTCATGGCGGCCTACAGGGCCACGGAACACGCCTCCACCGGGGTGTCGCCGAACGCCATGATGCTGGGAAGGGAAACTGCCGCCCCCCTCAGCCTCATTTACCCAGTGGAGGCACTGAAGGACCAGCCCCCGGGGGAGGGTTATGTGGCCGAACTGCAGTCGGTTATGGCAGAGGCACACGACCTGGCCCGGGAGCAACTCGGCCGGGCGGTACAAAGGCAGAAACGGAACTACGATCAGAGGGCGGAACTGCACGTCATCCCGGACGGGGCGGAGGTATATTTTTACCACCCCATAAAGAAAATCGGCCGCAGCCCTAAGCTGCAGAGTTATTGGACGGGGCCGTGGAAGGTGGCAAGGAATATAGGCGGGCCAGTGTACGAAATCACCATGGGAAGGAAGCGACGGGTGGAACACTATGACAACTTGAAGGTGGTACCGGGCGCCCCGGAACAGGGGGAGGCGGCCGTAGCCGAGGTGGGACCGGCGGAGGATGGGGACGGCGTCCCCGGAAAGGGGGACGCGGCAGTATCCATGGGGACGAGGGCGGCAAGAGCGGGCGGTCGCCGGGTGGGGGCGCCCCGGGAGGAGCCTCCAGGCCCCCCGGGCCTGGGAGGGGGCGGGACGGAATCTCCGACCCGGCCCGTGATTGGGGGAAAAGGGGGGGGGCGGCGGTAACCATGGCGAGGACGCCCAGGAGGAGGGGTATATAACCAGACCCGCTGGGGTGCGGGAGTCAGTCATGGCGCTACACCCCCGAGACGAGTTTTACCCGGCTATCTTATCCGGTTTTGGCCAGTGGGCGAGCGAGGGGGATTCGGACGAGTCCCGGACCACGGCGGAGCTGTACGAAGAGCAGAGACGACAAGCCCGGGAAGACTCTCCCTCGCAGTGGGGACGACAGGTGAGGAAGGAGGTGCCGGAGGTGAGGAGGTGGGTCGGACGGGTGGAGGGAGGCGCGCAGGAGCAGCCACCAGCGGCGTACCATAGGTGGAAGGAGGCCCACGAGAAGAGGGTCGAGTTTCAGCTAATAAACGGCCTCTCCTCGGACGAGGACGACGACACCGAATCCCTAGCGGTGACGTGGTCACTCGGGGAGAAAAGGATAGGGTCCGGGGCCCGGAGACGAAAATCAGACCATATAAGGGTGCCGATAGAGCCCGCCGCCCGACCCACCCCGCCGGACTCGCCGGTACGAGAGATAAGGACGGTGACAATGGGAAGGCCGACAGTAAAAGACGGGAAGCGAACGGGCCGAGAGAAAAGCGGCAGCCGGGACTCCTCTTCCAGGAGCCGACACTCCCGGTCGCCCCATAAACCGGCCGGGGAAGAGAGGAAAAAGGAGGAGGCCAGCAGGCGGGAACCATCGGGGAAGGAAAGGGGGGGGCGAGGCCGCTCCCGGGAGGGGCACCGGGCGCCCCACGCGGACCGACGGGAGGAGGGCGACGGCCGCCGGGGACACGGTAGGGGGGAAGGCCGCACGGCGGAGAGCAGGGGAAAAGGGGAACCCCCCAAACTACCCACGCCGTCCCGCAAGGAGAGGAAGGATCCCACGCCACCGGCCGGGTTTGGAACGAACCAGGTTCCCACGGAGCGGGCGGGGTTCGTGGATGGGACATGCTCCCACGCCCGGTCGAGGCCCCGGCCCCGCTCTCCCACGCCCGGTTCGAAACGAAACGGGCCAATCACAGCGCGGGTAGCGCCAGGCACGCCGGCCGAAAAGGAAATCAGCCAATCAGGAGAGGGGGTGGGGTCGGACCCACGTGCGGGGGTGCTATATAAGAGCGGAGAAGCCGGAGGAGAGACAGAGACGGACGAAATGGCTTCGAATACATTCTCCTGCGGGGATTGCCACCAGAAGGGCCGGAGTTGGAAGGGGACGGCCGAGGAGTACGATCGGCACCTGGCCAACCACCCCATATTAATTCTGGGCTGGAACTGCCCCGGAGTCGACAAGGAGGGCCACCCATGCAAGCTCCAAAAGACGGACCGTAGGAAGGGCGAGCTCGCCACCCACATGGGCTTGCACAGGGTCGGGGGTCGGGCCGGCCCCATACCACACGAGTGGGAGGACCCCAACAATATACCTGATGCAACGTATATTGAGAAGCGGGGGCGGGCCCCGGCCGGAGGAACGAAGGGCGGTAAGAAGTCCGCCAGGAAACGGGGCGTGTCGTCGCGGGACTCCTCGACAGAGTCAACGGTGGACGTCCGTAACGTCCGGGGCCGGGCTAACCGGGACCAGTCGCCAGAGCCCGGCACCTCGGATGAATTAGACAGGACGAAGTCCCCGTCTCCCACCGACCCCACCCCACAGAAGGATGCACCGGTGCCGGACGAGCAGCGGGAGGGGGTAACAGCACGAGTATTGGAGGAAAGGATGGCGGATATACAGAGGGCCCTCCGAGACGGGGGACAAGTAGAGGCGGTGGAGACGCTCCAAAGGCTGCCACCTGCGGTTTTCGCCGCCCTGATAGGCTCGGGGAAGACGACGGAGGTGGGGGCAACACCGGGCGGCACAATAACCCTCACGTCCGAGACGGTCACCGAAGTGGAGGTAGGGAGCGGGCCGCCACCACCGGAGAGCCCACCCCCCCAGAGGACTGTGGTACGCAACCTCTATGGCCAGTTCTCCCCGATCACCCCCCCCACGCCGTTAGTGCCGGAACAGGAGGCAGAGCCGGAACCGGACCCGGTCAAAGACTCTAAGGGAAAGAAAACCAAAAGCCAGAAAAAGGCCGAGGCGGCCCGGAAAACCAGGGAGAAAGAGAAGGAGGAGAAAGAGAGAGCGGACCGGGAGAGGGCGGAGCAGCAAGAGAAGGCCGAGAAAGAGAAGGAGCAGGCCGACAGAGACAAGAAAGAGGCGGAGGAGAAGGCCGTAAGAGAAAAGGAACAGGCCGATAAAGACAAGAAAGAGGCGGAAGAGAAGGCCGCGAGAGAAAAGGAGCAGGCCGACAGGGACCAGAAAGAGGCGGACGAAAAGGCCGTAAGAGAAAAAGAGCAGGCCGATAAAGACAAGAAAGAGGCGGAAGAGAAGGCCGCAAGAGAGAAAGAGCAGGCCGACAGAGACCGGAAACAGGCGGACGAAAAGGAGAAAGCGGCCCGGGAGAAGGCGGAATCCGACCGGCTACAGCGGGTGGCGGCCGAGAAAGTGGAGGAAGAGCGAAAGGCGGCCGAGGGCCGGGAAACCGAGAGAAGGGAAGAGGAAAAGAGGAAGACGGAGGAGGCCGACAAGCGGCGGAGGGAGGCCACGAATACGCCATGGGACCCTGCCACACAGCCACCCGCCCGCTGCCCGGGTGGGGTGGCCCTGCCATGGGTGGGAGCGGTACCGGCCGACCCAGAAGAAACACTCCGGCGACACCTCTCCACCACCGGCGGCCGGGACGACCGACCGTTAGCCCTGGTGGGCGGCCGCACCACCTCCGTCGTGGAAGCTCGGGGCCACGGAGAGTGGATCGTGGAGGAGCGGAGAACATATACCTTCAGTGAGTCCGACCCGGTAAGTGGTACCATAGAAGTTAAAGTACTTGAAGGATGGCCTGTACCGGCCGAAGTAGAAAACCAAGTGTGGCCAGTCTCGGCCGGAGAACAGCGGGCACCTGTATTGGTGCTGGGGGAGGAGGGCCCGGACGAGGGCTGGGAGAGCGAGGAATGGACCGCCCCAGTACAGGGGGGAGCCGAGTACGGGGATCTCTTGACGCAGTTGGTGGCGGCGGTAGGGCTGTAAAGCCGGGGTGGGCGAACCACTGGGAAAGCCGGACGGGGAGGAGACGGGCGGGGCAGGGAATGTGGTGCTTCGGCCGGGCGATGGTGACAAGGTCTTCCGTTTATGTTTTGCAGTCAGCTACGGGGCCGAAGACGGACGCATAGCCGGGGCCCGTTCCTCGAGGGGTCCGGCGGACGGGAACGAAGGTGGTGCGGACAGCACCGGGATACGGAGGGCAGCGGAGCCCCCTCCACGGCGAAAGAAACGGAGGGCAGCGGAGCCCCCTCCACGCCGGCGGATATTCACGTGTTACCTTATTTATAGTTCGGCCTCATGCCGGTAAAGACACTACGCCGATTGTTAAGGCAGCTGGTTAAATAAGTATTATAGTCGGCCGCGATAGTCATGTGTTATTATATTTATATAGTTCGGCCTCATGCCCGGAAGGACACTACGGGAAGAAACGGAGGGTAGCGGAGCCCCCTCCACGCCGATTGTTATGTGTTAAATAGTCTGTAGTCGGCCTCATGCCACGTATTACTATACCACGGAGGGCAGCGGAGCCCCCTCCACGTCGGATCCTACTTATCATGTTACTATAAGATAGAGTCGGCCGCGGGCCGTAGCGTCACTAGTAGGGGTGGTGATATGATTCGGGGGAACGCTTAAGGGGGAAGGGAGACGGTTCGGCCTCGGCCCAGTAGTAGTTAAGTACCGTTCAGATAGATAAATATAAGTTACGTTGGACATCACTACATGGGTACCTACTCTGTTAATATAAAGTTCGGGTAGGGGTTTGGATAGGGTGGGGAGAGTGTAGCGGGTGGAGGAGGGGGTCGGCCGGACGGGCGCCCCTGCAACTACACTCTCGGCCGGGAGGGCTCCCGTCCGGAACCGGGTCGGCCGAACTGGAGTCGGCCGGAACGGGAGTCGGCCGGAGCGGGAGTCGGCCGGGACGCAGCTCGGGGAAGGGACGCGGGAGGGGTATATAAGGGATCGTTTGAGGCCAGTTGGTCAGTTGTTGTTGAGTACTTGTTAATAAAGGATCTCCTGGTAAACCGCAAGGCTGGCTGTCGTGTCGTTCATCATATGCCCACAAATATCTTTACAATATATATATATACGGGCATGGTAACACTTTACAACTTTATATAGAAAACACAGATCGTGCCCTTTTGCCTGAACGGCCACCAATATCTAACAGCTATGGTCATGTACAGTCCTGCAACACTGAACTGCATTTATGCCATTTTTTGTACCCGTACATTCCTTATGTAACAGACCCCTGGTAGCTTTTCACCCTGTGGAACCACCATTCTTAAGTTAAGGGTAAAGGCACCCGTTTCGAAAGCTCCTGTAGATCTACCACGAACAAGTAACTCCTTTTGGCTGTCCGAGTTTACCCATTTATATCATGTCAATTTCTATATTGGCCATACCATGGGGAACGTTATATCTGGTGATTCTTAATCTTGAAGAGTTTTGATTGAATTTCATAATTTAAGCATGACTAAATCCACATACAAACGATTTCTAAAGATCAAACTGTACCTTAAGTCGGACGCTTCATACCAGACATGATCATAGAGTGCGTGATATGTATTGTCTATATACAATTTTGGTGGCTTAGCACATGTTTCCCTGTGTCTGAGTCTGGGCGTAATTGGTGTCCAACTTTAGGTGCAATTTGATGCTTACATAAAATTCCCTCTGGCAAAGTATTATGGGTACTTTCTTTATGTCTATTGACTTGAAGTTTCACACAAAATACATATCTTGCTATTAGTATCCATATGAATGCTGTAACTATAAGGAGAACGCGAGAATAGATGGAAATTTTCCCATTTGTACTTGGCTTGTAATTTTAAAATATGACCATAACACCTTAAGTTCAAGCAGCCCCAGAACCATGTATGATGTGGCTAATATTTGGTATATTGTATTTTGTTAGAAGGAAAAACACCTTAGGTTTCATCTGTAGTTAAAATTATAGGTGAACTGTTTATGATGACTATGTAATTCAAAGCCAATGGTGGGGGGGGGGAGCTCAGACCAAATTTCTTGCCGCAACCAACTTTTTGGAGATGATGACGTCACAGGGGCTAGTCGTGGCTTAGGGCTTGCTCCCTCTAAGTCGACTAGATTTCCATTTCAGGTACAGCACAAGAAAATCTACATATGCTCATCGGATTTATAAAGTACTTTAGATCAAGGAGGAATACCCTTTAGAGCAGATCCATGTTCAAAAGAGCCAACCTGGACGCTTATATTGATCGACACCGCGGCTCCCACTGCAGCCATTGTATGTTTGTACACAACACACACACCTGCACGTACAGCCCTGTATACTGGCATACCTGTGTGACCTAGTTGGCCACCCGCTGTGTTGCTGCAGTACATTCCTATACTACACCAGTGACTCACCTGGAGGGCTACCCCATTATTTGTATCCAATGTCTGGACAGAGTCGTCGCTCCTCATCAAGGCTAAGGACTACTGTAGAATCAGGTGAGAACCTCTCCCAGGCTGTCAGTGCCCGAGTTAGCAAAGGCAAGGTTGGGAGGCCCAAGAAAAATACTCATTCACTTGATCTCATATACAAGGCCCATGTAGATACCCCCAGAAAGAGACAAGCTAGTGGATCGCCACCTCTCTCTGGAACTGGTGATCTATCTGGCAGGTATAGTAAGAAACCCAGAAGTGAGGGCAGAAGCAGTAAAGTGTCAGTCAAGATGCAGCACCACTCCACCCCCTGAGGGCGCCGTCACACTGGAGCCGCTGGTGGAGGTGCCAATGGATCACAGCTCATGGATGAGAGCATCGCTGAGCTGTACAGTGAGCTGGGTATGACTGACAATGATGAGTCCCTCAGTGATAGCTATGGCGACCATGAGAGCACCTACACCCAAGGTGCCCCGCCAGTGCGTGAAGAGGTTGTAACTAGGCAATTCATGCAGGAACTTATAGGTGGATTAAGTACATCGTTCGATCACAAGATTTTGGGAGTGAAACAGCTGATGGCGGCCTCTCACAAGAACCTCTCTAAGAAAATGGGGACCTTGGAGGGGTCACAAAAACAGGCTCTTGCAGCCACAAATTCAGAAGTGGCTAATGTCAAAAATATGCTGACTGCGCATAAAGCTGAACTAGACAAGCTGAAGCAGGACGTCCTGAAAAATAAAGTCCCGAGTAAAACTCCGAGCCACTCGCCTCACCAGGATGTACCGGCCAGGCAGACACATAGACGTGAGGACTACGATACCCCAGGTCCCGACGGCAGGCCACCTAGGAGACTCTGTGTACTGTTAGAGGGACTACCTGAAGAGGAAGGTGAAGAAACATGGACCATCGCCCTTGAAATTTTCAAATTCATTGGACTGAATATTGAAAAAAATGATATAATCTACTCTTCCAGATTAGATAGAAGATTTCCGAAACCTGGTACCCATGCCCCCCTGGTCGTAGGTTTTAGGGCCCCTTGGATGAGGGACAGGTGCTTACAACTGAAGGCGACAATGGAAGGCACCAAATATGGAAAGGTGTTCATAAACCCCGATGAGGACCATGACACACGAAGAACAAAGTATGTTCTTCGTCAGATCGCCAAATACTGTCGCGACCAGGAGATCAGTGTCTCATTAAGAGGCACTGATATTGAGATTGACCGGCAACTCTACGATGGGAGGCAGCCCTTCAGAATTCCGGACAGATACCGCCCCGACACGCTGGTGATCCCTGGAGGGAATCCCTTGTCCGGCAGTAAACCACCAGGTAAACCCTATGTCATGAGAATTCCGCCCACCTCTCCTGAAAAACCTGACCCAGCTTTGAATGATATAAGATCTCGCAAAGAAAAGAAGATAGGAATCATGCCCTTGTACCAGCAGGCTACCGAGAGTGGCCTAACTTTCTGTGGCTCTAGTAGTGTATATAGCACACTATACCCTGTGGCACTGGAGTTCAGCGGCATCACGTTCCATTGCGCAGAACAAGCCTACCAATGGATTAAGTGTACGGAAATGAAAGATCAAGAGACTGCAGACAAAGTGCTACAAACCAAGGATGGCCTGAAGGCCAGGCAGACAGGCGACCTCTGTGATAGCGATAGGAGGTGGCTGGATGTGCGCTTTGAGGCCATGACTAAAGTACAGGGTATCAAATTTAGACTCAATGACAACGAAAGGATGGCACTGCTGGACACTGAAGGTCCACTGATACTGGCTGAACTGGACCCTTACTGGGGAGGGAACGCCTCATACAATGATATCAAGTATCAAAAGGATACCTGGGACGGGCAGAACAAACTGGGCGTCATACTACAGGACCTGCGCGACGCCCTAACCCTAGAAGCCGCTGCTGACCACAGGGCGGGAAGATCGCCTAAGCATACGCTTGGAGAGGAGCCCGCCGCGGCTGACCCAGTTATCCGGCTTGACCCAGTTACGAGAAGTGACCTCGTTATGAGCGGTGACCCGGAAGCAGCCGCATCCACGTGAAAACAAAAACACAAGACGTTCAGCGCTTCGCTATAAGTTGTAAATATGTACATTGTGGATATTGTTGGGGATAAACGAGTAGAGGGATTGAAGGAATTCCTGTCCGCCGTTCTACCAGGCACCAGGGACGTGATTGCAGTGGAAGAGGGCCGACTGGAAGACATATCTGCCATGATAAACTATATGATAGACCCGGTACACACTGAGTCCCCACCAAATGCAGTTATAGTGAGTGCAGGTCTCTATGAGATAATCAAACTCAAAACTACCCCAACCCGCAGTGTAGGATTGAGGAACATTCATGAAGAATATACGCCTCTACTCATTGGAGGAATGTTTGAGGCCCTAGTAGAAAGTGCCTTTCAAACCAACCCCCGTGTGAAGGTAATATGCTGCTCGATATTTGGAGCTGACTTACAAGCTTTCCTGTCCCACCCAACAACTGAAAATGCCGATGGAGCTGCTGCCCCTGCTGATGCGCCTGTGCCTGTGCCTGTATCAGCACCTGTGCCTGCAGGCACACACCCCGCTGGTGAGGACACGAGACGGGTCGTAATTACACGACACACTAACCAGGACGCAATGGAAAACTTCATCTTAAAGATAAATAGCTTAATCATGGATCTGGATGCTCGCTTTGGTGTACACATGCCCTACTTGGACCGTTTGTGTCACCGCTACCATCCAAAAACTGGACACAGTTACATCTATAAAGACCTGGTGGAGGGGTATCTACCCAGCATGGACCTAAAAAAGAAGTGTGCCCGTCAAATAGTCGCCAGTCTCAAGAAAGACAGTGCTAATTGGTAAGTGCCAGTGTATGTACGGTTATTTTATCGTTATTACACTTGCATAGATCTGTGCTAATGTGGACTGACTTGAGGGAGGTTATTTTATCACCCTGAGTCATGTTTCAAAACGCTCCAGATCCACACTCTACCCTGTGCCTTCCTGTAGCCTGGTTATTCTATCATCCTACTTGTCTATAACGTGCACTGGGTATTCATACTTGACCATGGTCACCCATGGTCACCCATTGCCCTGCTCTCTGTACCCACTACCCTGTCACCAGTGACCGGCCACCAGTATCCGGAACTCAGTCCCCTGCACCCGATACCCGGTATCTAAGCTTCAACACCCAGCTGTCTGTCTTGAAACCAGCACCAATTTCATACTGACTTTGTTCTACAAATGGTCCTACAAATGACACAGCCTACAGTGTCATGTGTTATGCGGTCTCTTTGCTGAAGGTTATTTTATCGTCGGCATTGGGGCTGCATGGCATGCCCCTCATTAATATTACAGTGTGTAACCTACATGATGGACCGCTCAGCAGCCAGTCACCAGTTACTGCCTACCGCCGATACCTCCTACCGGTAGTCAGCACTCAGCAAACAAGTGGAACCCCTCTTCCGTCGCCTCACACGACATCGCCAGATATTGACTCACAACGTCGATAAATCAGTGCATCAAGCCCGCCTCGCCTCCGAGGAGTGCTACACAGCCTATACTGTTGCAAATATATCATGGACAGTAGGCATTGATATATTTGTTTTATATATTTATTCCTGGTTTATATGACCACTCAAACTACTGGAGGTTATTTTATCGCCAGCAGTGTGTTGAGTTGGTTCCCGCCAGTGACAATTAGTGCAATTATATTTTCTTCACTCACGATGTTTGCCACTGAAATGTAGGGCTCTAAGGCCATTAGCGAAGTTACTACAAGGATTCTCGAGAAGATGTTGCTAAAGTGTACTGTTGATAATTACAACTTGCTACTTGAAGAATATATCTACAAAAATGTCAAAGTTACTACTGGATATTAGACTGTCACTGACAGTTTCTGTAACACCCCCTAGATGACCCCTAACCAAAGGGCCCCCTCAGGGACCAGTGTTACCGTAACGAAAGCATCTAACAGGGCCTTGTGCATGCCCTACGTTGTGTACGACTACCAACATTCCACATGAATAATAAATGTGCATCAATGAGCATCCAAGGAAGTGCGACCTAACTGATTGACAATTGATGGTGAGGGAGCAAGCCTCAACATTATTTGACGTCTACTTACCCACCCTGTAGGCTATACCTAAAAACATAGTGAGTGCCTGACATCGTATAGGAGCACCAATTTAGCAACTAAGAGTTAATGAAAATCATTGAACGCCTTAAATTATTAAGGAGCGTCGATTCAGCACACCAAAAAGGAGAGTGCCATACATAATAACTGGTTCATCGAAACTGTATTATCACTGTATTACAACCAAAACCCGGAGAGCACCTGATTGAGGAGTGCCAATATTATTCTGTGCACTATTATTATTTTGCTGCACACAATCTTACACACCGCTCCAGGCCCTTAGGTCAGACGCAGGGAATTCCCCTGCTGGATGCAGAAATGTGTAGTAATAAACTCACGGTTCACGTTCACTAATGAGCATCTCTATGTGTGCATTATTTATGTGACCCTATTGTTGTCCGCTAGCTGCAACACTGGTTGTCTATCAACCTTTCGGTATGGAGACTGCCTAATTAGGCGACATCCACATCTATCCCAAGGCTCTCCAATCAAGAGTGCCTGGGACCTAAGCTACGCTCCTAAATTAAACACCCACTTAACCGGTATACGGTACTGGACTATTAGCGGATCTGCAATACCCGTCAGTATGCACTACAGATCTTTTGAATCTGTTTCAAGGGCCAAGGGCCTCATCCTAGTGACTCTAAACACACACAGCTTAAAGGGGAAGGTGAAACAACTGAGAAAATTGTACAAAGGCAGTGACTATCTATGTATAACTGAGTCATGGTTAAAACGCAACACCCGCACCACGGACATCAGTCTGCCAAACATGAAGATCTACAGAAACGACAGACCCAATCCCCCTGGTGTTAATGGAGGAGGAGTAGCATGCTATGTGGATAACCAGCATGTACCACATACGACCCAGCCGGCTGAGCTGTCGGTCATGTCCAGACATCTGGAGACTGTAGGTCTCATTACCAAGACTCCGGGACAGAAACACCGTGTTGTGATCACGGCCTACAAGCCCCCTAGGGGCAACACCAAGGAGGCCTATAAGCAACTGCTGGCCATGTTGCAGCTACCCCTGATCGGCAACAAGGAAGTGTGGGTTCTAGGGGACATGAACGTGAATGTCCTATACCAGCACACTGTGAAGTACAGGTACATGTCAGGTTTCCTACGCAAGGCGAAACTTGACTATCTACAGACCGGGTACACCCACTACCATCCACGGGGTGCCTCCATACTAGACCATGTCTACACCAACAGCAGGTTCATAGCACAGAATGGCATTATAGACGACAGCCCAAGTGATCATATGCCAGTCTACGTAATCAAGAAACAGCCCCCCACCTGTAAGACCAGAAAGAAAATCACCGGCCGATCGTACAAAAACTACGACAAGAACAATCTCCAATTACATATGTTGGACACGGACTGGAGTGCACTGGACAACCCGGCGACGACCAGTGCTGCCTACAATGCCCTCCTGGACTCGCTTGTAAAATACTTGGACGAACACCACCCTATCAAGACTTTCTCAGTAGCTGATACCAAACGCCCTGTATTCAAGGAAAACGTCCTAAAATTGATCCGCCAAAGAAGGAAAGCACTAAAGGAGGCCAGATTAATACCAAGAGGCATCTACAACAGGCATACAGCCAAGGCGAGACGTTTAATGAAGGCAGTTGAAGCCACAGCGCTTGCAAACCGGAAGGCCCTGATTCTGGGGGACCTGAGGCGCTACAAGGACGACCCAAGAATGTTCTGGAACACTCTTAAGGAACTATGGGATGGGGACCGTGCAGTACAAGAAATGTGTCTGCGCAATGATGCCGGCGAAAGAATCCCCTCAGCGGAAATATCTACGTATGTAAATCACTTCTACAGTACGATCGGCTCAAAGTTGGCAGAAAAATTCAACACCAACAACCAAAACAACCAAAACTTCCAACCACCCAATGACATCCCAATGGCAGAACGTCTCGTTCTACGTCCAACTGATGACATAGAAGTTAGCAAACTGATGAAAAAAATGAACACTACAAAATCGTCTGGCATCAAACACGTACGAGCCAGTGTTCTTAAAGACGCTATCTCATGTGTGCCCTCGGTGGTCAGGAAGATAGTCAACTACAGCACACAGGAAGCAGACTTCCCATCCGATTGGAAAGCAGGCAAAATTGTACCGCTGCCAAAATCAGGCAATCTCGAGCTAGTGGGGAACTGGAGGCCTGTATGTCTCCTGAATAGTTGTTCCAAGCTCTGCGAAAAGATTGTACACACGAGGATAATGTCACACATGATCAACAGGCACCACATGTCAAAACAACAGTTTGGATTCATCCCGGGACGTAGTACCAGTGATCCCATATTCAACCTGACCAGGGACCTGTTGGTAGCCATGAACGCAAGTCAGCCCTCTGCGGTGGTCTTCATAGACCTCCGTAAGGCCTTTGACACTGTCAATCACACAATTCTGTTCTCAAAAATGTTCAAACTAGGGATCTCGGGACAAGCGCTAGAATGGACGAGGAGCTATTTGCAGGCCAGGTGTCAATACACAACAGCGAACAACATCGACTCATCAACGGAACCAATCACATGCGGAGTGCCCCAGGGATCCGTCCTGGGGCCGCTACTGTTCCTGTTGTATGTCAACGATGTAGAAGATGCCATACAGAACACCACGGGGTACATATACGCCGACGACCTGGCACTGGTCTGTTCTGCCAGAACCCCTGAGCGGGTACGGTCACTTCTACAACAAGATTCAACATCATTATGTGCTTGGAGTAACAAAAACCAACTGACAATCAACGAGGACAAACCCAAAGTCCTCTGGACATATCCGGCCACCTCGCCCATCGACACTACAAACCTAGATATAAGAATGAATGGAAGCATCCTGGATGTCACACACACCTTCAACTACCTAGGAGTAGTCATAGACCGTCATCTATCTTTCGGCCAACACCTACAGAAAGTGATTGGTACAGTCCGAGGCAAGTACACTCAGCTCTGGAACGCCAGGAAGGAAACTGATAAGCCCACTACCATGATGATATACAAGACCATGGTACTGCCCTGCCTTGAATACTGTCCGCTCCTGTTGGACAGTGGCCCAAGTTGGGCTGTGAAGAAACTGCAGGTCATCCAGAACGACTGTCTGAGGATTGTCAACAACATCCATGATGCTAGGGAGGTGAATGTAGACCATCTACATACTGACGCCTCATTAGAGAAACTACATGTCAGAAGGAATCGACAGATCCTGAACTTCATGTACAAGCGAGCACTTGATAGTGAAAACCTGCTAGTACCGGCCAGAGCACTCCGAGGAAACATCAAACCGAAATTCAAACTACGGCGTCCAATCAAGAACTGCTATCTAAATAGCCCCGAGTATAGAGGATCCCGTCTATGGGACAGGCTTACTGCAGATCAACAAAGAAGCGCCACTAGGGACGGCTTCAGTAAGAGCCTAAAGCCAGCTGATCTGAGGCCGTTAGAGAGGTTGCTGATCTAGAAATAACAAGGACTCATACTGGCATGTAATACTTGGATCACCAGACATTGGTCCTAAATTCAATTCATGTAGTTTTGTGTATAAATCGCAGAAACAATCGGTATCGATTAGTGCTCTAGACTAGACTATGATTTGTCTTGATGATATTCATATGGCATTTTCTTGAAAAACGTCTGTATCGCTTACGAATGTTCATGCCAATAAAAAATCTAAACTCAAACTCAAACTCAACTTAAAAGATGCTATCCATCATGAGAAATAAGAATTTGGCCTTCGTTTTTGAATTTGAGATTACTAACCCCCCCCCCCGTACGCCCCCTCCGAAGATAAAAAGTATTTAATTATTTGATTAAATACCATTTTTAATTATTTCTGAAAAATCTGTGCATAAAACCTCTATCTTACCGCTTGTGGCCGATGTATGAATATAGTCAGCATGAAATTGAACCATTTTTAGTTGTGTGCAGAATCCAATATGGCCGCCAACTGTTAAAAATGACCCATTTTTCCCCTTTTTTGGAACAAAACCTCTACAAAACCATCTTACAATGTCCAAATGTAGTCAGCTGGAAAGTGAACTACTTTGAGATATTTGAAGAATCCAAGATGGCTGCCATGTTAAAAAAAACAATATATTTTTGTTTTTTTTAAAACTGTTTTCGCATTAAACCTGTATACAGCCACTTTGTGTTGATGTATAACAATAGTCAGCATGACAGAGAACTATGTTTAGATACCTCATTAATTCAAATTGAAAAAAAACAAAACTTATTTTACTTTTTAATGAAATATTCCTGGATAAAACAGCTCTTTGGGGGACATCTTTCAAACAGTTAGTGGTGTGGATGCCAAAGAACTGCATGACAGGATAGATTTTGTCGTGACTGACCAGACTTTGCATAATTTGAAAGTAGAAAAAATGTTAGCCGATGAACTTTAAACTGATAATGTGCCTAGCCATCTGTTTTTCAATGTGCACCAATTCCTTATGTTTAATCACATGTAACTGGGCAATGGGTAGACATAGATAAATCATGACTTGGACCAAGGCTGAGGAATTTGATGACTTCATTGCACCACACAAAAACAAATCAGTAAGCCTCAAAGATGAGAGGTTCAATTGACTCACTCTCACATGTGCTGTGATGACGTATCATTATCATGAACTATCTCACTTCCTTGAGAAGTTTGTGCATGTGACAAATCAATGGGCATGCATTGTTCGCTCTTTCATCAAACATGAGCTTCTCAAGGTCATGTTCTGTATGGGCGCTCTTATTGGTGTTCACCTGACTGAGCCATTCTTGTCATTAACAAACTAGCACAACCTACTCAACCTTGATACCAGCTTCCCAGCAGCTCTGTTTGGATCTTTCATCCAAAGACCCAGTAGATCTTCTTGATACTAGTGAGCCAGCATTTAAATTTGTGTCTGATGTAAGGTTTTAAAGTACAAGGTACATTGATGAAATCTGTGAGGCCATTGAGAAAACAGTGAAAGAGTATTGGCCACTGGTTCTAAAGGTATTGGCCATGCTTTTACCGGAACTAGCCTGTGGGTTTCAGAAGCAAAAGAGGAATATCTTTGGATTTGGTGAGTATGATCCACAGAGTGAAAACATGCTTTGCTCAATGCATCAAGAGAAACCTGAACATGCACCTGTCAATAAAACAAAATCAGAAGTAGAACAAGTGAATTATGAGCTAGGTGTCATAGGAAGCAAACACCTGGAGACTGTGTCTTCCTTGGAAGTGAAGGCAAAGGCATATGATCTCTAGGAGAAATCACCATCTGGGGGCTTCAAGGAATTGGTAAGAGAGAATGGGCCCATACCTGAACTATAACTGGAATGGAAATCAAAACAAACAGACCTGAGATCCCAGAATATGACAAGCAAAGAAGCTGGAAATATTCTAGTTGCTAGGCATATATTGAAAGATCTAGATGACCTAAAGAGGATGGGAGGACCATTCAGTTCCTTCCAGGAAGTGGATATGTATCTCAGGACCCGTTCAAAGAAAAAGGAGGAAAGGTTCTATCTGGAGGTGAGATATGCAAGGGGCCCATCTCTAACCATGCCAAAATCAAGTGACCTGCTCCGCCTGATGAGGGACCACAAGAAGCTGCCTATTGCAACACATGCAACAAACTTAAAGTTCTTCCTTGACAATGCCTCCTCAAAGTCTGATGTTTCCCTCATAGATCTGAACAGCTTTGGTCAAAACTGAGTGCCAGCCACTTTGCTACATAGTTAAATACAACCAGTGTTTTATTCTTATCTTTGATCTGAAGTGTTTAAAGTCTTAAGAGTGTCTTCATCATTCTATTACTTTTACCATAATGAGCTCAACCATGTCTAAGATTTGTTCCTTTTCTTGAGGCTCATAATAATAATAGGCTCACAGGAATTAAATAATAGTATTAGTATTAGAATTAATATATCAGTATACAGCATAGGCCATGATATTTAACATTTTACCTGAAAGGATATGAAATACTGATGTTTTTTTAACAGGGGAGCCATCTTGGATGTTTTCATGTCTGAGAATAGTTCACTTCCATGCTGACTATTTTCATATGTCCCCCAAAAAGTGGTTTTGTCCAGGAATCTTTTATCAAAAGGTTTAAAAAAAAAAATTCAATTTGGCGGCCATCTTGGATTAATAACATATCTAAACATAGTTCACTGTCATGCTGACTATTGGTATACATCAACACGAAGTGGTTGTATACAGGTTTAATGCAAAAATAGTTTAAAAAAAACAAAAATATCTATTTTTTTAACATGGCGGCCATCTTGGATTCTTTAGATATCTGAAAGTAGTTCACTTTCCAGCTGACTATGTACATTTGGACATCACTGCAAGATGGTTGGCGGCCATTTTGGATTCTGCACATGACTAAAAATGGTTCAATTTCATGCTGACTATTTTTATACATCAGCCAAAAGTGGTTATATATAGGTTTTATGCACAGATTTTTCAGAAATAATTAAAAGTGGTATCTAATTAGAATAATTAAATACTTTTTATCTTCGGAAGGGGCGTACGGGGGGGTTAGGAATCTTAAATTCAAAAACGAAGGCCAAATTCATGTTTTTCATGATTGCGGGTATTGCATCATCAATTTGGCTGAATAAGCTCCCCCCCCCTATAATGCCAATGGTGTCCGACTCAAGGTGTCTGTCCGACTCCAGGTGCCTTAACCCTACTTGAAGGTTAAGCTGGGAGCTGTAACTGTGCCCCCACTAGTCACGCCGAGACCACCAAGGTAGTGCTGAGACGAAAGCTGGCTCTGAGATGGGCATTGGTGCTACAGTAGCGGCTGCATTAGCCGAGGCCGCCATCAAAGTCAGCTCCGTCAATGGCCGCCAACACAGCCCTGTAAATCCTTGTGTACACATATTTATACACACACGTGCCCGCTGTATGCTGATCAGGCATCACATGGATTATGCAACTCTCACATCAGCACACGCCCACCCCTTCTTGCCATTCGATCTGCAATAGGTGTGTGGGTGGCAGATATATGGACCATCGTATATGGTAGTCCATGCAGGGGGCTAACGTAGCCTGTTCATATAGGTCCCTCTACAGGCCCTTTGTTACGCTAACTGGACTTAACCGGGACGTATCAAGCTATATATGGGCGACATGATAGACATAGTGCAAGTCAGCATATCCCAGTGGGCACAGAACATTGGATCAACATTGAAAAATGGTTGTCAATGTTGATTCAATGTTGGTTCAACGTTAATTTAATGTTGAACTTAATTGTGTGCCCACTGGGATATATGTTGCTGGTACGTGTACGGAGTCATAAAAGCGTTATGACCAAAGAGCAAAAGCGCATAATTCAAGACAACATCTATACAATGTCACATAGATGCATATAATGTCATTATGTATTTTGTTTCAAGGTTCAGTAAAATGAATAGTGTAGTCTGGTGTTGTCCGATGGTTGCTAATTCAAACAGCACATCAGTTTTATTGTAAGGCAAGTAGAAGTGAGGCATCACCATCACCTCCGACACTTGGCGTGGAATTCCTATGCCATAATAAACTAAATGTAATAACCACTGCGGGATAAGGTAGAGAGTTTGGTCGCTAGGCGTGTCAGCATTGTGCTGCTACATGACTGTGGTAGACCCTGCCACACAGAAGCAGCCCACGTGGTCCCACCAGCACATGGCACCACGCCACACCAGACAGGACGACACAGGCTACAACGCCGCTAAGTCTGTGTCCAACCAAAGGAAGTCCAAATCCAACGTAACCACAGAAATGATCCCATCCCCTGTCAGATGATTATTAAGGTTGAGCCGGATAGGTAAAAAGTGTCACTTTTTAATGGTGTTCTTCCTCGCTTGTTTTCCAGTGATGTGTGTGTTGTGGTGGGAAATGGGAATCTGTGTTAGTTAAATCTGCTTTGGTCACTGAATGGCTTTAAACAGGATTTCTCTTTGCGCTACATTTAAAAATTGGTAGTTGATAGAGTATGATGATAGTAATATATTTAATACAGTGAGAATGGTTCCGATACGATCAGAAAATCGGGTAGTAGAGTCCCAAATTTAGACATTTCCGGCAGATCAATCAAGACTACCATCGGCAGTTGCCAACAGATCTCACAAATAGCTATGAAACGTGCACATGCCATTTGATGTATAAATCTGCTGCAATCATAAAGACCAATCAGCCTGCAAACACCAGGCATCGGCAGACATCGGCAAAGGTGTCAGATTTCCTGGCTGATTATGAGTGAGATTCTCTAATGAACAATGGCCCTTTTGCTCAAGGCAATATGTGCACTTATAATTATATAGACGTGATACTCAGTGATCCTTTATACATTAACCCACATGTCTAAACCTAAACACACATCAAACAGACATGGAAGTGATAATGTCCAACACTCGCTATACAAAATTGTCCCTGGGCCTTTTCGTTTTTATTCACAACCTACACATACATGTGGGAGTCAGGTGGGCCAGCCAATCCTATCTAACATTAATGGACGCCGCTTCTCAACTCTGCTCAGCCATCAAAGGGGCTCTGCTGTGAACTACCTGATGTGCTGCCTGTTTTTTGTGAGCTGCTCTGAGCAACTCCTCAGGGCTTCATCCTTGACAAGCTCTTACGGAGAGGAGCGCCTCGAGAAGAGCCGTCACACATAAATTGGCTCTTTTGTGCCCTTTGCAATTTTATTGCGTCAAAGGATTGTATTATCGTAGTTAAACATGTCTAGTTTTGTCAACATGTTGCCTTTGGGCAGTAGTTAGGTTGGATTAACAAGGCCTAAATACGCCAGGGTGGATGAAAGCGTATTTGACATATTGAACTAAATTTGAATCGAAATGGTTAGAGGCTTTCCGCCCGAAAAATCCGATGGGAATTACATTTGTGCTGGCCTTTATGATGTGTCTGTTACATATTGGTCTTAGTCTGTGCGTGCTTGCTGTGTTTCACATTTACCTACACTCAACACTTGCAAGTTGGTCTGCCTATAATTAACTTATAAGTACCCGTAAAACCTCGCGTATAAGCCGCTGCGAGTACGCGAGTCAGATCGGCTGCGTGGCTTATAGGATCGGCCCAGGGTCAGGGTGCAACTTATACACGAGTTTTTGCTACTATGGTGCAGTACTAAAAGTCACCATAATCTGATCTCTTGTGTGGCTTATAGGATCGGCCCAAACTCGGAGTGCGGCTTATATGCGAGTTAGGCTTATACTGGAGGTTTAATGGTATATCTCAAAGTGAATTAAAGGGACAGTTTAATATACCCCGGCCTTAATCAGTTAATTGAATACACATTGATTAGTCTGAACCAGGTTATACAACATCACTAACAAACCATTGTATCTCCCATGAAATGAATGTGTCTTCATTGTATTAACCTTATATATCACGCCGAGTCCGTATTCCAGGCACAAGCAACTTGTTTTACAGATTAGTATCATCAGATTGCATATGTTTCATGTCACTTTGATGTAGCGCAATGAGCGTTGAGTGAAATAACAATAGGTGACATTGTCTACCTGAGTTTGACTACAGGTAATTAGTCAAGACGGATGGCGTCGTAATGTGGTACATTCATGAAACTTATTACATACATTTCCCCTCTGTAGATGAAGGTAATTCTGACTAACAGAGCGTTATATATATTTCATGTAATACAGCAGTCTCATTTACTTAACCAAAGAACGCCAAATAACCCATGGCCGTATTTCACGGCTCTGTGACGTCATCACAGTGGCGGTTTGTTTACATTTAAACTGCATAGAAACTGCATAGAAAATATTTCAGGCTCCCCCTACCATAATTTAGATAATTTGAATCGGAAAACATAAGAAAATATACAAAGGTACACTCATTTTTTATGTCTGTTGACAGGACTATTTCACTTGTTATGGGGCTGTATTTCACTCAGCCTACGGCCTCGTGAAATACGGCCCCACCTCGAACTCGTGTAATAACCCTGTAAACAGACCAAAACTCGTGAACCTTTGTCTACATATTGTCATAGACTGATAACAGTTCACACGTTCTCGGAAGTCTGTAGCTGGTCTGCTGGTTTATAAACACATGCTTTAGGCCACTCAAAAAGACAACGGTTCACAAGTTTAGGTCAGTAGGTCGGGTTAATGCACGAGCAGGCATGGGGGCCATGTTGCACGAGGCCTACGGCCTACGGCCTCGTGCAATACGGCCCACAGTTCTGCAAAATGAAATAACCCGACCTACAGGCTTAAACGAGTGTGCCTTTGTATTTTCTTAAAATCTTTTTCGAATCAAAATACCAAAAATTATGAGCCTAAAAAAGCTATTTTCTACTCCGTACAAATGCAAACAAACCGCTATTAATGACCTCATTGATGACGTCACATGGTGGTGAAATACGGACATAGGTTATATCATGGGGGAAGTGAAATACGGACCTCTTTGATTAACTCTATGGGACTGCTGTATTTAATCAAACATAAAATGGTTTCTCATCACCGCACGCATACACGCATCATAAAAATCAGCTAATGCAGTGGTATAAAGATAACTTATATTTTCTCCACTTTTAAAGATCAATAAATTCTTGACCAATAAAATGTGAATTTTGGTCACAAAAATCGTGAATTATCCTATACCCCTCAGCTTGTGAGTAAAAAGAATAAGCCTCCCTCGTCAGATGAGAAACCACTTTTTCTTTTGAGTGGCCTTACAAATCAACTTTGGACGTGTGAGCTGCCATATTTATACATCCTCCTTGGAAGAGGTAGAGACAGTTTCTTAGCAATGGATGAAGAAGCTCCTGAACAGACCCTATTCATGTAGACACTTATTTTGTGTCAAAACACTTAAAGGAGTGACTCCACCAACTGCCGTCCTCCCGTCCGTCCATGCAACTGGATAAAAATATGCATGAATCTGTGCAGGTTAGAGTGACAGGCGGACATTTCTCCCTTCCATCAGCACCCATTCCAGTCCGTCCATCATGAACTGGACAGACAGAAGGACGGAACGGATGGATGTCCGTTTTCTGATAGAAAAATGGATGGACAGGAATATTCAACAAAAGGACGAACGTTGGTGGAGTCACCTCGTATAAGGTTCAAATTTGCACCGGCTATGACATTGCGTCAAGGCTGACGGGATACGGGCAATTATAGAGACTCACAGCTTTGTTGAACATTTCACAATTTGTCCATTCCCTGTCTGGCGGCAGATGGATTGATACATGCAGCTCATAGGGGGAAGTAAAGTGTTCTCACTCATCAGAAAGAAATTGAGATTGAAACCTGAATTATTGCATCAATAGTTGGGAATGTCATGAAATTGTTGGATATTCTTGATAAAAAGCAATTCCAGACAATTATTTAGTCCACTGTAGATAGGGGGGCTTGTTTTTCCTGACCAAACATTTGCATAGCGTTAGATTTAGCTCCATATTAATACGTAGCACTGATTGATAGCTGCATTGTAGTGCTTACAAGTGCTACCCAGGCAGGTGCTATTACCAGCTGGTTTTGCAGGGCTGCATAATATAGCATTATACTTTAGCACTGAAATTGCCTGCTAGTAAACTTTTAATTTTGCAGATCTTAATAAGCGTTGATTAGGTGGTGCTATGGACACTGGGTATATAGAGACCTAGTGAACTCCATTGCCTAATTTTCTCTTACTGATGGAGATAACGATACAGAGTATAGTAGCCTAGGCACTGATCTGCTGATGTACATACTGGTTTGGAGATAAAACTAGTGTACAACTATCAACACACTGGGAACTACATTTTATGGAAATCTAAGACAAGCAGAATGAACAATTTGGGAAAACATGCAATATATATATATATATATATAGGGGCCTATACCAAAGGTCGTCTCACTTCACTAATCACAATACCAAAATACGAGATAAGTGCACTCCCTGATTGATATCAGTTCTTCAGGGCTGGCTGAGCAACCCACCCGGGAAGCCAATCAGTGAGCTACTCTGTGAGCTGCTCACAACACTGCTCACAACTACATTAGCAACACCTATATTTCCTGTGGCTTCCCGGGCAGGACCAACATAAGCTTATACATATTTAGCTCAGATATCTGCTTCCATACTAGTATATGATAGTCACATGATAAGAGTAGATATCTGGTGAGAGAAGATTCAACCATAGGCCTACCCTGCGATATGGAATGGAAAGTATAGCAGATCACGGAACGGAAGCCATTACGCCAGGTGGCTGATTCTAACCTTGCAGCTGACGAGTCCAACTACTAATCAGCTGCTAATATAGGAATAAAGATTTCACTCTACATGCATAATGGGGAGTCATCCGTGCATATAGTTACTAGCAATCGCTAACAGCATCATTATCTGTAGAACTACTCCAGATATCAGTATATGTCATGGAGGGGTGTATAAATCCTGTAATCTTAGAAGCAAACGGTATCCCAAAATTGAGGGGATTCATTAAGTTTACCAGAAAAATTGGTTCTCAAGATCACAGGTAAAATGGGCGGCGTCTACTAGTAGTCACTTGGGTACCTTGGTATACCACCGACAGTGTAGCACTAGTGGCTCCACGTACTGCTTGCTATAACCTCCCTACAAGGGTGTAAACCACGGTAGGACATACATGCTGCCTACACAAAGGTTTGTGATAGTCGCAAATCATGTAAAGAGTTCCACAAAGCAGGTGTGCGGGTCCACCATATAACCTGCAGAGCTTATAAGCAGCGTCCCCTATGGGTTAAACACTAGCTGGTGTAGCTGGCCCCAGCGACCATCTTACACACTGGGTGACAATGGGTTTATGGTGCTCTGCTAGCAGCCTGCTGGGGTGGACACGGTGCTAAATCAGGTTACCTCTATTATCTCTATATCGGGACCTGTTGGTTTTATGATGGCACTAATTATAGCACTGTCCTAACACTAAGCACTAATAACGGCGTTCTGGTAGTCCCGGAAGGTGCGCACTGCAGACACAGAGGTCAACCTCGTGCTTTGATCTTTAGTTTAGGATAAAACATATTGTCTACTTAGATGATTCGCAGCCTGAGGGATCATAATTACCATCATTAATTCTTTCCTCCATTTTATATGAATATCAGCGTATTTGATTTATGTGATCATGGTACCGATCATCTAGAACGTTCCTGCACTATGCTTTTCAATATGAAATTACAATAGACTTATCCATCTCTATGATGACTATATACAACAGTATTCTTGTAATCGTCGGACACCCCTCTCAATTATAATCAGACACATGTCTTTAAAACTTTATCTTCTATTGTTGACCAGGCTTGATTGATCGGCTTCTTTAAGATGTAAGTTAATTCATACTGTAATGAGACACCACAAAAAGTGCCCCTGACCTCCAACAGAACGGCCAGACCACCACCTATTTGTATTAATGAAACTACATTCCTTTATCCCCAGTCACCCACCACCAGGGCCGACACCGTCGTGATTTAGTTAATTATCCTTTCCGTCAATGACACCACAAACTGTTATTCTGGTCAGCGAAAGAAAGAAGTTACTGTAACCATACTTGAGTGGTCAGCAATGCGCGTAGGAGGATGGTAATGATTTAAACCTGAACCGATAAGGTCTGAATGATGGCTACCTACCTGCACACATCTGGTAGGTCCGGGCTACCCTTGTATAGTGTAGTCCATGTGCCCCTCACCGTTTGACTCCCATTCAGTGACATGTGCAGACGCTTTATGCGTGAAGCTTGGTGTCCTCCAGGGTTGACTTCCTCACAGAGAAGTAACAAAAGTTGGTTGTAAGATGCTGCCTTTAGCTGCAATACGAGGGGACGGCTGGCGAGCTGCCAAGTGGGTGGCTGCATGAGACAGCAGTGTGTATAGAGCCCCGTGTGTGTGTGTGGGGGGGGGGGGGGTCTCCTCCAGGTGCCGGGACCACGTGTGGGGCAGGGCGGCCTCCCACAGTGAGTGACCGCGGGACACACGGCTGCCGCAGCAACAGCTGATGGAGACGGCCTTCACTCGATGGCGCCAGAGCATCAGCAGCGCGTGTACAACTGCCTCATCGGGCTGCAGCCAATGATTCCTCCTCCACCAGCGCCCTGTGGTCCCTTTTATAGGCGGCTGCTGGGCCTAGTGTAGGCAGACTGAAGGCTGACTGAGTCCACCCTGCTCATAAACCACACCGCCGTGTGATCAATGCGTGAATAAGGAGACTTAAGGGGTTAGGACATCCCTCAGAGAAAGGAGCACGGGCAGAAGGGTCAATATAAACTTTATCTAGCCCAATCAGTGCTTGTGCTATGGGAGGAGGGATCAGTATGAGGGGCCGTGCGTGCCCCAGCTGCCTCCCCTATATGGTGTATGTACCCCCCCCCCCCCCACATACATGTGTGTTGTCATCCAGGTTTAATCAGTTTTCTATGTGCACGGCTTCATGTTTGTCCAGGGCTACAACTAAATCCCCAAAGAGTGACATGGAAGGTGGCACCGGGGGAACCACGGTAAAGTTGACTGTGGGCTGCTATATTGACGAAACAGAGGCAGTGCTTCAAGTTAAAGCCGAGTAATACCCCGGTGCTGTGTGAAAACATAAGCTCACATTGGGAAGTGTATTCTCTTTTTGCAGCCGTCCTTATAGAGCTTATTCCGCCTCCTTATTGGCTTACATATTGAACGGGATTATGGAATGTGTTCGTCATTACGTTTCACGTGAAATACAATAAAGGAGAACTGTCAAAGTGTGAGATTAGTTTGCAATATCTTTGCTGACAACGCTGTAAATGTGCTTAGTTCTAGATCTTTAGCTCATTAATGGTTGCCTATAGTGGTTAGAATGCAACGTGTCCTTTGTCGTCATGATGCAGTCCTGGCAGGATACTCGGGCTGCTGTCAAGCATTGTGCCGACCAAATATATATCACCGCATGTAAGCAACCTGTATCTCTTACAGGATTTAAGGGTGCCAATAGCTGAGAGATTTCATATTGAAATATGCTCCCACCGAGGGATCTAAATGTTGACCTGTGTCATTTGAATCACCCATTACATAGAGTTATCCTCCGTGATGGATGGTAGGAATAAATACACCTATATACATTCATCAAAGCCTGACAACATCATCAAACACTGACACAGATTACTGACTGTCACATTACCCCACATCCACATGAACCCACACTAAACCACATTCAGAGACAGATAAACCTTTAAGAGCCGTAGAAAGCTTTACTTAAATATACCCTTGTATGATGCGTGGGTGTAGCCGTGGCATTCAGGCATCATGCCGACCCTACAGTTATCATATTATACCTGAGGGTCGACATGATGTATTTATGCAGTATTGGCTAACTTGCTAGTAGACTGAAAATGCATATCGACAAAGGACATTGCACATTGAACCATTATACCGCCCCTAAATGATGCATAACACCTTTACCATACCTCCCAACGAAGATAATCCAATCCCAGCTAGATGTAAAAGCAGACCCTTCATAACCGGGTCTAGTGCTTTATTGGGTGCATAAGAAGCGGGTGAGAGGTTTACTTCCAGACTGATCACACTCTGGGGCACCCCTGTAGCTGTAATGCCCGACCCTGGAGGAGCCGTTAAGGGAGCCCATCCCATGACAAAGACTTGCACAAGTCACTGGGCATGCTTCAACCATAGTTATTTCAATATGCTTTGCTCCTTAATTGCAAGAGGGAGGCTCACTGGAAGGATGTTCTCAGGGACTGCAGCCAGTCTGAGGCAACGTTTTGGAGGGAATGTCTTTCTTTTAAACTGCAGGTCTCAGACCATCAAAGGCTGAGTCTCACGAACTTGGGCCAATGTTTTCGTCTCTGACCGGGTGCCATCTCTGACCGGGTGCCATCTCTGACCGGGTGCCATCTCTGACCGGGTGCTATCTCTCACCGGCCTGTATGAAAACGGTTTATTTAGGGAAGATGTAGATAGACAAGGTTAATGGATATTATAACTCTTTAAGGTAGTAATTAGTTGCCCATTTTTATCATCATCTGCCCTAAATAAACCGTTTCCATTCAGGCCGGTCAGAGATGGCACCCAGTCAGAGATGGCACCCGGTCAGAGACGTTGACATTGGCCCAAGTTCGTGAGACACAGCCCAAAACGTTTTCCACTATAATTTGATATACGTTAACATGCCATAAAATAGTCAAAACTAATTCAAACCCACCATTATGACTATTATTTCTTAAAACCATGATAGTAATTCGACAAAGTCAGTCCTTTTCTATTGACCCTTGAAGGTCAAAAGACCTCAGAATCCACGTTAGTTGTCGAGAATTTTCACAATTCGTTTTAGCCCACCCTGACATGTGGCAGTGTTCAATAATTTCTTCTTTTTTTTCATTTCAAAGCAAGTGATTTCATAAATGCATCATATTAAAGCTTGCCATAATTCCCCTTGCCTGATAGACTAATTTAAACCGAGCAGAGGCCACAATGTCTGAAACGCCTAGATCTACTGTATGTCAACTGGTGAAGAGCCTCATTTGATGGTCCGAGATCTACAGCCAGGCTGAGACAGGGGTTGGGGAGGAATGCCCAGGGACTGCAGGCAGGCTGAGGCAGGGGTTAGGGAGGAATACCCAGGGACTGCAGGCAGGCTGAGGCAGGGGTTAGGGAGGAATACCCAGGGACTGCAGGCAGGCTGAGGCAGGGGTTAGGGAGGAATACCCAGGGACTGCAGGCAGGCTGAGGCAGGGGTTAGAGAGGAATACCCAGGGACTGCAGGCAGGCTGAGGCAGAGGTTAGGGAGGAATACCCAGGGACTGCAGGCAGGCTGAGGCAGAGGTTAGGGAGGAATACCCAGGGACTGCAGGCAGGCTGAGGCAGGGGTTAGTGAGGAATACCCAGGGACTGCAGGCAGGCTGAGGCAGAGGTTAGAGAGGAATACCCAGGGACTGCAGGTAGGCTGAGGCAGAGATTAGGGAGGAATACCCAGGGACTGCAGGCAGGCTGAGGCAGAGGTTAGGCAGGAATACCCAGGGACTGCAGGCAGGCTGAGGCAGAGGTTAGGCAGGAATACCGAGGGACTGCAGGCAGGCTGAGGCAGAGGTTAGGGTGGAATACCCGGGGACTGCAGGCAGTCTGAGGCAGGGGTTAGGGAGCAATACCCAGGGACTGCAGGCAGGCTGAGGCAGGGGTTAGGGAGCAATAGCCAGGGACTGCAGGCAGGGGTTTGGCAGGAAAGCTATTCAGGCACTGAGGCTGGGTAGATGTTAATCATGCAATATCAGATTCATAATCTGTCGTCATCTGAGACCCTCAGCCTCCTCCCCCAATCTGATTATGAGTCCATCCAGGGTGGGGAGTATGGTGTGCGTGGGGTTGTGCACTGCAAAAAAAGGTATTTAGATCCTAAACACAACCCTTAACACAATCTTGCCCTGTATTTGTCCACACAATATGTTTCTAAACATGTTTAGACCAATAATATGTTTAGCTCAGTGCTTAAAAATGTTGTGTGTTTAGGATATCAATATGTTTAGAAATCAATGTGTTTAGGAGAATTAGGTGTTTAGAGATCAAACATTTAGCATATTATTGGGGCTATTTGTCAAATCTTTAAGGCTAAAAGTGGTGTGTCTAGAGACATGTAGATATTATCATGTTTAGATAACTGAATAAACTTAACAAAATCTTTTTCATTTCCATGTAGTGCCTTGAAGAAACAAATAATAGCCCCCCAACCCCAGTGAGCCAATGTTTTCATCATTATTGTACAACAACATTACTGAGGCAACAACAGATCTTCAGGGAAGATATTGCTATTATCCATTCTTAGATATCTCAGAAGACGTAGTAGATGTGTTTCTTTATTGCATAATGACCATTCTAATGTAAGACCCTACCCTCGAATCCTGCAATGGGTATATCATTCTATTGTATCCCATCACATTTAAGTTAATTTACTCAGATTTAGGTGCTTTAAGCAAAACAATAACCTTTTGAGTGGTTGTAGAAACTACAATCAACTACAGAGCTGCCATCTGCTGATAAGTGCTTAATATATTAAGATCTAAACTCTACATGTTTACATCCTAAACACCTACCTTTCATACTGTTTAAATACTAAACATCTAAACATATTTGATATGACTGTTTAATTGTTTAAATAAAAGTGATTAATTCCTAAACAGACGGATTCTAAGCCACAAACCTAGAAAAATGTTTAGATTTTAAACATGTTTAGACCTAAAAACCTTTTTTGCAGTGTGTTTCCTGTCACTTCCAGACATTTCCTTGTGCAAATACTACAGATTACACGTAGATATGTAGTATATAAGATTCCACGGTTGTCTGGACCCAACTATGTCGATGTATATACATTGTACATATATATATATATATATATATATATATATATATATATATATATATATATATATATATATATATATATATATATATATATATATATATATATATATTCATGTTCTGACAGTATCCGCCAAGAACCAGTCTGTACAAAACTTCAAAGAGACCAATGTAACTGTTCGTAATCATATCTGTTATCAAAGCAAACTTTGTTTTAAAAAAAAGAAGAAGAAATTACTCCCTACGTACACAACAGCAGGCAGACAAGCTCCCCATACTATACATAATTCACATGTTAATTGTGTGGCTTCAGTATCATTTATATGCATAACGATCAGACTATGGAGATAATGATATCTACTGCGTGGCACCAGAGCTCTTGTGGACCACTGAGGCAATCATGATGCATACTTCCTCTTAATTAAACCTGAATTACCAGCGTCATTTACAAACACCTATTTTAATAGGGCTTTTGGCAGCCATCAATTGCAATCAATCGCTGATGTCTGTGTATTTTTTTCTGTCGCTCGTTTTTATTCAAGTCATTGTTTGGAGCCGTTACTTTTTTTTAATAATTTTCTGTATTTGTTTAATATAATGAAGAGTCATCGGTTATTGTTTTTAAAAGTGCACTCATGCTGCAGTGGGTACACGGAAATAGATAGCCATGCCAGTGATCACTGTCACTGACCTAATTTTAAGTCAAAGGTCATACCAAGAAAACTATGCACACAACTCTAAAGCTGGGACTCCACTACCCCATTTTGTTGTCAGATCGGGGATATTCTCATGATTCGGATGCCCTGATGTAAGCACAAACAACCCCTAGCATAAACAATCGTTCATGTTAGGGTAATGTTACCACGTTCTGACAGATTTGCTTTAGTGAGAATGGACTACAAAATCGGATAGTGGAGCCCCGTCTTAATATTGCTGGTCATACGGCCATGCTCGTGGTGAGTTGACTCTGTCTTCACACTGAGGGTGAACCGCCAAGTAGCAGATGGAGTGCTTGAAAAATGTAGAAGGAAGACATATATACACAGCAAGACTGAAATAGATTTACAAACGTATTGTGTAATATGAATGTACGAGGCTCTGTCGAACCTACAAACAAAGCCAAAGGGTCAACACATTTAATTGGCAATTCCGAGAGCAATATATATATATATATATATATATATATATATATATATATATATATATATATATATATATATATATATATATATATATATATATATATATATATACCCTGTGATTATAAAAGAGTGAAATATCTCCTATCCTCAAAACACTAGAACTATTTTGCTGGATTTTTCTTTTAGTAGGGGCGGGCAACGTGTGTAGACCGCTATGTTACAGAAAAACAATGGAACACCCATAACGCTCATCTACACTGGCCAAGGCTTTTCCTCCTGAAGTGACCAATATGGACTCCTAAACCCATTCAAACAACCCCCTGCGCCTCCCCCTCCCACTCCCTCACCTCACTGTACAAACACACCAGCCTCCTTCTGGTCACTTCATCACGTGATCAACACCCCAGACGCATGCGCGCAGTGTTGATCGACGTACTTCCGGTCTAGAGAGGTTTCTGATTGGATGAGAGTGAGTCGGCATTATTTCCTCTCTACCCGTACCTCGCCTAGTAGACAGACTTTCCCAGTGTGTTAATGAAATGAAAGTGTTTTAAATGTGGGGCACACAGGTGACAAGTCATTTTCCTAAACCATTTAATGATAAGCATATTAAAGTTATGTGGCTGTTTGTTCCAATAGTTAAGAGTTGAATTGAAACCAATATTTGTGATACAGCTCAATCTGTAGAGGCAGTCCTCTAATAAGTTTGCTACTTTTGGTAGCTCCTATCATGACAATAAATCCTTATATAACCTTTTACATACCGATCGTTATTGACAGATTGTAGAGAAGCAGCACTATGCCGCCATTTTCTTGTCTCCAATGCTCCGCGTAGATTGTCCTTTTATCGATATCTAGAATGAAACTGATCAACAGCTGTCTCTTGCTGAGCCTTGTAAATTGTCAGCGTTCACTGAAGTGTACCGTGGATTGAATATGTATTGTTCTAATGTACGCATCGATGCCTACACACACTGAGGGATGCCCCGGATAAACAACACCGGAAGAAGCTGCGCCGATATCCCAGCTGTATTTCCGACACATCCGTCTAAAGTCTGTAGGTCGTACCGGCCGTTACCCTGGGCACCCTCACCGAGCTGAGCAATTAGTTTTCTGTTTAAGTAAGAATTAAATGGGGCATGCTGCCTTGCCTATTGGATTGAGTGGTTACTGAATTGGGCATGTTTTAGTGATGGTTTATGCACACTGGTCCTCTAGAGAGGCTTTGTGGTAAATGTCTCTAATATCGTCCAGTGACGCTGAACAGGAAGAAGGCAGTTCCCTGTAGCTCCACTGGACGTCACTCTTGTTAGCTATATATATGTGGGTCATGTTAGCTATATATGTGGTTTCACGTGGATACTCAGGGGATGATGTACCCTGAAATCTCCCAGGCACTTACTTGGGTTCTGCCTCCTGTCAAGATACATCATCAATCATTATATAGATATATTGATAAGATACCAGCACCTAAGCCTTAGGAAATTCCCATGTCCCATGTAACTATTAAAGCCCAATGTCATCCTGTCAATTTTGGGGGTCTACACCCATAGGATATTATAGGCCTACATCCACACTACAGGCCAAATGCACAAAGAACACACTCAACCTATGCCTATATGTTACCCAGGTAGGGGACAGGAATACCTTTTTAGGACGTACCAATCTTGTGGTACAGTCCTGTCAATTAGACCATACCAGTATTGTGGTACTGTGCATGGTTCTGAGCCGTACCATTTAACTGGTACATTTGGTGTGATCATTAGACCATGAACAGCCAGCTGTACTAGAATACTGACCCCCATTGGTGGGTCTGCAGTACTCATAGAACAATGGGTCTTAGCTATACCAACACTGGGGGCATGGATGGGGGAGAAAACATCAGCTTTTTTTTAAAGATTTTATCCATTTATGACCTTACCATTCCATTAGGAGGTAAAACCAAAACGTAGAGGGATAGATCAGTATCCATTCTATTAACCTGTGTAATTAGATTTATCAGCAAATCTAACAGAAAATTCGGAAATGGATTTTGCTAGGTCTTTATGAGAGGGTGTTATGAGTGTAGCAACTACAATGCATTATATCTGAGTAAATACAAATCATTGTAGTTTGTAAATCGGCTAGTGTATAGATTGAAATATCCTCTTTCCAATGGTACCATACATGATATATAACATATTAGGAGTATTAGATAAATCATATATACATGCTTAGATACACTGACCCTGGTGGGCAGGCTCTTATGCTAGTACGCCCTAGGTAGTGAGTACAAGTACAATTCATTTAGGGCGTACTAGAATAGTGCTTCTGTCCTCAACCTGGTTACGGCTATATTTAGTAGGCTACCTTAGGCTATGGGTAGATCTAGGCCAAGGCCTATAATCATATCAGGACACACAGCCTTTTATGCATGGGTGCGTCTCTTCACATCCACAACCAAAACGTTACATCTACTACCAAAAAGTCACATCCACTACCAAAATGTCACATCCACAATTTCTTTTAACTTTGCCACTTCCGACTACTGCAGGGTACCAAGATGTCGCATCCATTACCGAATGTCACATCCACTACCGAAATGTCACATCCACTACCATCCATTCTTTTTTTAAAGTTTGTCACTTCAGGCTACTACAGGGTGCCAAGATGTCACATCCACTACCAAAATGTCACATCCACGACCTATTTTTTTTAAACTTTGCCCTTCAAGCTTCGAGGTGCTCAGATGTTACATGATATTACAATAAATCCACTACCCACTACCATTCATTCTCAAAAATTATGATATTAATATATTGCCTCCCTGTAGTCACATTCATAACCAAAAAATGTCACAATCTAGCATCCAAGGCCAAGGCCTATAATTATATCAGGACACACAGCCTTTTTCGCATGGGTGCTTCTCTTCGAATCCACAACCAAAACGTCACATCTACTACCAAAATGTCACATCCACAACCAAAATGTCACATCCACAATTTTTTTTAACTTTGCCACTTCCACCTACTGCAGGGTACCAAGATGTTGCATCCACTACCGGATGTCACATCCACTACCAAAATGTCACATCCACTACTGAAATGTCACATCCACTACCATCCATTCATTTTTATTAGTTTGCTACTTCTGGCTACTACAGGGTGCCAAGATGTCACATCCACTTCCAAAATGTCACATCCACTACTAAAATGTCACATCCACTACCATCCACAATTCTTTTTAACTTTGCCACTTCCGACTACTGCAGGGTACCAAGATGTCACATCCACTACCAAATGTCACATCCACGACCTTTTTTTTTAAAACTTTGCCCTTCAAGCTTCGAGGTGCTAAGATGTTACATGATATGTTAGTACCCACTACCATTCATTCTCAAAAATTATGATATTAATATTATTGCCTCCCTGTAGTCACATTCACAACCGAAAAATGTCACAATCTGGCATCCACAGCCACGATAATCCATAATTTTAGTGTCCTATATCCTATCCATGTTTAGTTTCAGCTGCCAAAATGTCACATCCACTACCAAAATGTCACATCCACTACCAAAATATCACATCCACTGCCAAAATGTCATACCCAATACAATCCATTTTCAATCTTAAGAAAAACCAATCACTTCAGAAGTATGGAATACTATCATCTACCTGCAGAATATAGGCAAAAATAGACTTTATATCTTTAAATGATGTCTGCATCTCCACTCCTCCCCCTACACCTCATTGACACTTGATGGAAAATCTTACCTAACCACCCAAAAATCTCATATCCACCACCCATGATGTCACATCAACAACCAAAATTACCACATCTACAATGAAAGATATCGCATCAAGAACCAAAGCATCTTGGTTATTGAATGTGGCATTTGATGTCACAATACTCCTCTTCAATCTTGAGATCTGGTCAAATCTAAAATATATCATTTCTTTTCAGAATGATCTGCTGTATATTCCAAATGAAATCACAGATATCACAGAAGCCTCGGCTGTGTTGTCCAATAAAATATATCTCAACTGGACTGACAATGTAGCCCCCGACAGTGATAAATTCATAATAAACTTTCCAAATTGTTCTGTACACTTTTGAAATAGTCTAGAAAATAATCAGTGTAAAAGTCATCCTCAAGAGTATTTTGGGATATAAATCAATATTTTGCCCAAAATGTTAGAAAATAATAAGTTTGTACATGCCAAATTCAACTCATCAAAAAAAAAACTAAAGCACTTGTAGTGGCAATTTTTGAAACAGTGTTTCAGCAACACATGAATTTTCAGGGGAAAATACCGAAAACATGATAGCTCAAATTATTTTTTTTACATTTTTGGCATGTCAAATGCCAGACTTAAGGGAAAGTGTGTCATACAGTTACCCAGCTGTCTCCCATCCCTCCTCAATCACCAATAAAACAAGGTTCAGGGCCCATGGTGCCGGAAGTGGAAGTGCGTAATTCCTTTTCCGGTTGACTAGGTACAGGGCGTGGAGCAGTAATGAGGACACAGCTCCAACAGAGCACAGAATCACAAGAAATAAAATTCTAATAAAAATGAGTTCATTCAGAAAAAAAAACAGACATCACTGTGATGGGGTAGGATTTATATAGACAACTTAGTCCAGGCTGGGGGTGTGCCTTCAGACCCTAAAGCAGCTCATACAGGCCACAGGATCACTGCACGGATGACGGCATTTAAGCAAAAATCGGACTGCTAAAAGTCACACTTCAAGCATGTTTAATCCCTGTAAAGACCAATAAAAGCTGCTTAAATGTCATTATAACATTTCAAAGACATTTACATAGAAATTCCTGAGCTTAAAGCTGCTTAAATAGTGACTTTAAGCAATGAAAGGTTTGCTTAAATGCCAATGTTCATGCAGTGGATATTATAGATCGTCCCACCATATGATTATGAGACTTACCTACAATGTTTATTTTTTGGAAATACGAGATCTCCTATGCTTTAGCATTGAAGGGCCGTATTCAATGCTCCCATTGAATACAATGTGGCCGTATTCAATGGGCTAGGAAAAGATTGTTTTTTCTTCATAAAATGGCTTCAAATAAAAAATAAACACAAATGCCAACTACATTAATACCATATCTGATGTATTTCACTAGTGGGGGCTGGGGCATATCCCACTCAGCCTGCGGCTTTGTGGGATATGGCCCCAGCCCCCACTCGTGAAATACAACAGAGATGGTATCAATGGGCGTTGGCATTTGTCTATGTATTCACCAAAGGAAATTATGCATTTGAATAGGTTTTTCCCAGTCATTTCTTTTTTGATCATATAGTAGAAGCCCTGTACTTCATTTCTAACTATACCCAATGAAAATATAGACAATCTCTGATTTTTACAGCCAAGTGGGTGATTGGAACAGCCTAAAATAGGGGGTATTTCAATAGCCCTATATGCTGTCAGATTTTCAACGTTCTAAAGCATCATATCCATCCCAGACAGAATATTAGGACCATAAGCAATTTTGATTGTTTTTTGAATTATTAAATCTTTTAATACTTTTTGCGAGTAGGCCCCACTTAATGCAATCCTATTTGCTAGACCTATTGGTGAGATACCCTATAGTTGGGATGACCAGATCCTAGTAGAACTTTATTTTGGATGCCAATACATTCCCCTAACCTCCCAACTGTCCCCACTCCATTCCGGCTTGTAGCTCTATCTTGTAGCTTTGATTTGCATCCACTCTGGATCTGAACTATTTGAGTGTAACGGTTTAAGAGATAAATTGTAATGTATTCTGTCAAATCACTGGCATAAAGCAAATTTCCCTCATTCTGAAAACCTATTTCGAGGCTACAGCTGTACAACCGTGATCTGCAGTAACTAACTGCAGATAACGGCAGACCATCCAAACGTGATCTGCATGATGACTCGTCTGTCGGTATGTATGTATGTTTGTCTATCTATCTATCTATCTATCTATCTATCTATCTATCTATCTATCTATCTATCTATCTATCTATCTATCTATCTATCTATCTATCTTTCGTAGATTCCCACGTATAACCCACGTGGGAATTCTTGGTATATATATCTAAACAGATAGATAGAAAATTAGATAGATAAATGTGTAATGCACTTCATTCATATCGACTAAGGCTATAGTCTTTTATGCACCTGTTTAATGCGGCATAATCAGGAAGAGTGTCCCATTGCTATTTCTAGTACTGTTCTAGTCTACTATGTGCCAGTGGTTAAGGGCGAATGGTGATATTGCCCCTTAATGCATTTCCACAATGTTTTTTCTTCATTTTAAGACAACAGGGGGAAAAGTTGGAAGTGTGCACGGTTTATTTCCCGATGATTCAAGCTGGGCAATCATCAATCACAATAGTTACATCGAAAATTAACAAAAGGGTTCACTTAACCGTTGTGACCCTTCCCGAAATAGTTCAGCCTGTGATCGAAACATCGTGACACAATTATCATAGAATGATTTTTATATATTATGTCTTAGAATAATCATGTAATCATGTTTCTGTCACGATAACAGAAACGTCTGGTCTCCTTCAGGATAACATCCCACGTTGTAGAAAGGTGATGGCTACATATTGTGCCGATAGGTTATTACAAATGATATAAAACAAACAGGTGCGTATAATGTAGTATAACCTCCTACTAATATGTATATACCTGTACACAACAGTGACGTTAAAGCAACATTGAGATAACATTAGATGCATTGCGGAAATGTCATTGCTAGGGTGTATGTGTGGCCACATTCTTAGCAATACGGAGGAGCGCAAAAGGGGATGAGTTGGACAATATAGGATTCGAAAATTTGAATGGTAATTTCCAAAATTGAACAAAGGTATCGACGTCTTAACGTATGTGAACATTGTTCTAGTTGTATCTAACGTTGTGTCTACGTTGCTCAGACCATGTGTGTGACGGGTAGCGGCCATGTAGCTGGTTGGTGCAGTGTGCAGAAAGACATGGGTCCAGCCCCTACAGAGTATACGACTAATTAACTAAATGCAAATCGAAATTCAGTATTGAACTGACAACCATTATATCTGATAGATGAATCAAAAAGATGTACCGTAAAACCTCGCATAGAAGCCGCGGCTAATACATCAGTCAGATCAGCAGTGCTGCTTATAGGTCGGCCCAAAGTCGGGGTGCAGCTAATTTAGACTAATGCTGAAGTTGGGGTGCGGCTTAACCACGAGTTTTTCCCATGGACCATTCAGACGGCCTCTGCGGCTTATAGGATCGCCTCAAAGTCGGGGTGCAGCTTATAGGTGAGTTAGGCTTATACGCGAGGTTTTAAGGTAGCTCACTTACAAGTCAATCAAATATGATACATAGAATGATAGCAATCAATCCAAATAAACAAAAGGAAGCATAAAAATCTATACTATTATTGAATGGAAATACCACCTGTATTGTGGGATATATCGTAATAATCAATTTATCAACACTATAGCAAATGTCAGAGAGCATCTAATAACATTTTATATAATGTTACACTTGGAAGCGTCTCAAGCAATCTTCTTGTCTGCACATCAGTGTGTACGTTATCACTCTTTCTTTCTTTCTTTCTTATTTCTGGATAACCTTCACCATCTTCTTAGCAAAATCCGAGACATCATTACGAATGACATTTATGAGTTCGTAGTCCTTCTCACAGAGGGTCTCTGCCTTCTTGAAGGTGTCATGGCTGTCCATGATGACGGTGACCATGATGTTCACCTGCACGATGTTAACAAACACCATGAAGCCCAGGAAGAAGCTGCGCGCGAAAGTCTCCTGCACCTCCTCCATCTGGTCCATCTCACCAAATGACCCCATAGCGAAACTAAACATGGTGAGCGACGCGCGGCTGAAAGTTCCAAACTCAAAGATGTACCTCATGTAGAACAAGTAGGCCACCATCACAAAGGCCATGAAAACAGATCCTGCCTGGATGACGAAATTGAACAGTGGTTTGGCCATGTGTCGAATGGTGTGTCCGAGTCTGCTGAAGCGCTTGTTGAGGCGGAGGAGGCAGCAGAGTTTGAGGGTGACGACAGCGGTGAGGAAGCCCCAGCCGTCCTTGTACCGGGCGTCATACATGGCCACCAGGCTGAACTGCACAAAGCGGCCATTGTTCTGCCGGTACTTGGCCATGACAGACTCGGTGGCGGCATAGCGCAGGCCGTAGAAGACCCCCAGGTAGATCTGCAGCAGCAGCACGCCCACGTCCAACAGCATGCTGCCCCAGTTCTCCATGCTGCACTTGGTCCTCACCAGGAACACAATGAGAACCACCAAGTGGTAAAGGAAGAAGAAGGCAAAGAAGCCGAGACAGACATAGGTGTAGATGCCACTCAGTCCTACAGCGTAGACCCTGAAGACGTCTGTGTGGGAGGAGGTCACCATACCGCCGTACTGAGACTTCTCTGCCAGCAGCTTGCTGAAGGCAAACATGTTTACATTGGGATGGTACACTGTGAACTCAATGAACACTGCTCGTGTTTGACGGTCCAGCCAAGAGTTGGCCACAAGTTCTTGGATCATGGCCTCAGAGACATTCTGGTTGATGTCCAGCTCCAGTAGGAAGCCGTCCCCTCCGTATGTGGCAAACTCCCCGGTGTGTGGGAGGCCTTCTGTTACTACAGCACTGGTGTGGTTCCAGGCATCCGGCGTGTACCGGATCTCTGTCAGACCTTCTTCTATCAGACCCAGACCAAAACTGGACTTCTCGGCTATACTCTCTATGTATCCATGTACACAGCTGTGGTACTTAGCAAGACTAATCGTACCAACCTTCTGGCAGTCAACTAGAATGAGAAAAGGAGGACAATGTCCATTAGATATCATTCTTCAAATTGCAATCTACAAATACATTTTGATTGTTACTTGGCCAATTATATTTTCAAACTGTTTCAACATTCTCATCGTAAATACAAAGCTAATGAAATAGGTATATGAGTTGAATATAATTACAGACCATAGTTGTAAACTTATTTCTTGTGGGAGATACCGCTTATTACAGGTTTTGAAACAATTTCCATATGTCCTTACATCTCTTGTAAATTAAAAAAAACAGCTACAGATTTAAAGTGACATGGAAAAAACATAAAATAACATACAATATCGAGATCGGAGTTGTCGGAGTCTGGCAGGTCCAACTCGATAACCAGCACGGTCAACAACAAACTTTCGCTCTCGCCAGTGTAGGCGGTTTCCATTGACATCATTTTCAACAAAGTAGTTAGGAACAAATACAGTGCGCAACCATTTGTAGTATGTCGCTTCATTTGAAACCTGCAATTTAATATCAGTGATGTAGAAACTTATATGTGATAAGAAACTGGATACATATCTATGACCCATCCAATCTGACTTGTCTCCATGTTCAACAAACGGATATATACAAGTCGTTTTACTTCGGGGTGACTAACAGCTGTCCTCATAATGTGACATTCTATAGAAATGAGACGTGTGCTTTCTGTGACTTAGTGTAAGGTAAGATATGGGTAGAAGTGGAAATGATATAAAGATGAGAAAACCAATGACAAACTATTTAGCAAACGTCACACATGTATGTCTTCCCAGCTAGCAAAACTCGTAGTAAATCACGTCATCTCTACATCTCTTCTCAACAGATATTTACTACATTTGGTTACGTCGTATTCTTGGCCTCATGACGTCCTATATGCAAATGGTTTAGATGTCACTCTTCTGACATCTTTTCAATGTAACAAAATGATATTAGTATGACCTGCTTTGAAAGATTTGAAGGACATCAGGAAAATGCAATATAAAGATGTTAGTAGGTGGAATAATTATAACATTGTGTGAGGTGGGTATATTCAAAAATCATTTTAATTGTGGGGTAAAATTTATATCATAAATAAAATACCAGATGCAGACACATTTTAGACATCATGAAAAGACATGTATCTAACGTCTACCCTACACCTAGAGTAGGACTTCTCCATCAGAAGTAGGTAACATCTAAGGCAATCGATTTAATCAGCACATTTTGCCTGTAGACATCACCAATATTCCTGCAGAGACTGAGCACATTGATCCTAGCACAGAGGCCAAGATGTGATGTCAGCTTATGGTCAGTCTATGGGATTTGAATAGATTTAGCAACCACAGAAAAGGTGTGCTCATACTAATATCCTAGCTGTTCGACTAAGAATTGTTTTATAGAAACAAAAATAACAGATCATACATTCCAGAGAAAAAGTTATTCAATTTTCATCTTCTATGAAAATTTATTGTGTTGAATAGATACTCATTTATGGTCAAACTATTGCCAATGTAGATTGAATTCTATTGATATTGGTTAACAGAGCCATCTTGTGTCAAAAGTGTGAACTACTTGAGAGCTAAAGTGCAGATGTGTTTTAGACATCATAATCTGACCAGCTAAAGATGTACAACATATGTAAAGTATACGTAATGTTGGTGTCAAATCTATTACATTATTTTAGCATTCACCTTAAGGCATGAATTTGGCATGAATGTATCATGTGTATAATTTCTCAAAAAAAAGATATAATATTCTAATCAAATTTAACCACTCATCACATAAAAATAATTACCACATTCAAACATACAGATGATACCAAATGACTAATGTCTCTTTCACATTGCCATTTAGATGTAAATAATATGTCACTTTCCTGTCAAACTACTATGTAAAAGGATTTACTCCCTCAAGATGTCGTGATGAGGTCACTTTTACATATTAACGTGAATATGACCAGTAAAAGACATGCTTTTTACATAAGGTGCTAGCTGGGTTAAAGGGTATAGAAATCAGAAAGATCCTGGACGCACTTTGTGCAGTGGTTGTGGCTATACACTTACAGAGGAGAGGAATCCGCTGCTACCGTCCAGGAACATGTCATTAATGGAGGTGTGCACCTGGTGGTCCCATGTGTCCTTGACCACATAGCTGAGGCTGAACACGGTCCATGCAAAGATGACCAGCATGATGGTGTCGCGCATCATGGTGCGTGCCGCAGAACGCTTCACGGCCTGCTGCCTGCGCAGCTCCATCACCTCCTCCTCCGTCATGTCTGACAACAAGGGCACACGGTTATACTACAGGTCCGTCATGTCTGACAACAAGGGGGCACGGTTATACTACAGGTCCGTCATGTCTGACAACAAGGGGGAACGGTTAGACTACAGGTCCGTCATGTCTGTCAACAAGGGGGCACGGTTAGACTACAGGTCCGTCATGTCTGTCAACAAGGGCACACGGTTAGACTACAGGTCCATCATGTCTGTCAACAAAGGGGCACGGTTCGACTACAGGTCCGTCATGTCTGACAACAAGGGCACACGGTTAGACTACAGGTCCGTCATGTCTGTCAACAAGGGGGCATGGTTAGACTACAGGTCCGTCATGTCTGACAACAAGGGGGCACGGTTAGACTACAGGTCCGTCATGTCTGACAACAAGGGGGCACGGTTAGACTACAGGTCCGTCATGTCTGACAACAAGGGGGCACGGTTAGACTACAGGTCCGTCATGTCTGTCAACAAGGGGGCACGGTTAGACTACAGGTCCGTCATGTCTGACAACAAGGGCACACGGTTAGACTACAGGTCCGTCATGTCTGTCAACAAGGGGGCATGGTTAGACTACAGGTCCGTCATGTCTGTCAACAAGGGCACACGGTTAGACTACAGGTCCGTCATGTCTGACAACAAGGGGGCACGGTTAGACTACAGGTCCGTCATGTCTGACAACAAGGGGGCACGGTTAGACTACAGGTCCGTCATGTCTGACAACAAGGGGGCACAGTTAGACTACAGGTCCGTCATGTCTGTCAACAAGGGGGCACGGTTGGACTACAGGTCCGTCATGTCTGTCAACAAGGGGGCACGGTTAGACTACAGGTCCGTCATGTCTGACAACAAGGGGGCACGGTTAGACTACAGGTCCGTCATGTCTGTCAACAAGGGGCACGGTTAGACTACAGGTCCGTCATGTCTGACAGCAAGGGGGCACGATTAGACTACAGGTCTGTCATGTCTGACAAAAAGGGGGCATGGTTAGACTACAGGTTTGCAGACAATATGATAGACATGCATGCACCCTTACCAGTTACAACGTGGTCATGGCTGAAGCCTCTGTTACTGTTGGCTAACCTTGTAGTCCATGAGCTACTGGCACCCCTCGTGCACCCCCCAAAAAAAACTCACCCCCATAGCATTTTTTTTCTTCCTTAGGCTCCCTAGAACAAGATTCAAGATGTTAACATTGAATATCTTGGGATGCACTACCGGTTTTGGCTCGTTATCCATGTGCGGGTTCATGCCACTTTTAGGTCTGTTTTTACATCACAAAATTTTGGAGGTATGTTCAGACTTTGAACTCTGATAGTACCTTCCCATCACAGGATATCTGAGGTAAGGGGCTCATCTGAAAGAAAACATAATTTCCTATTCATCGATGGTTGTTATGTGCATGAGAATTGAGAATTGGCTGTGCCAGAGTCTCAGTAACATCACAGTTAGAACTTGCCTGAGAAAATGTCATGGACATGAGATTGGGTGGCCAAATGTGGGATCAGGGGTTGTTATATCTATGTATTTAGTGTCCACTGACATTTTCTCAGTGAAAACTTCCAATTTGTGAGTTCTAACTCCAATGTTCCTGAACCTCTGGCACAGCCAATTCTCAATTCTCATGCACATAACAACCATCGATGAATAGGAAATTATGTTTTTCTTTCAGATGAGCCCCTCAGATATCCTGTTATGGGAAGGTGCTATACAAGTTCAAAGTCTGAACATACCTCCAACATTTTGTGATGTAAAAACAGATTCAAAAGTGGCATGAACCCGCACATGGATAACGAACCAAAACCGGTAGTGCATCCCAAGATATTCAATGTTAACATCTTGAATCTTGTTAGGGACCCTATGGAAGAAAAAAAAATGCTATGGGGGTGAGTTGTGTGGGGGGGTGCACGAGGGGTGCCAGTAGCTCATGGCCTATTGCTTTCAATAGGATCCATAGTCACAAACTCAGAACTCTGAGGTCAACAGCTAATCATATATACTGATCTGATAATGGATGTGTCAACTATGATAAAGGAAGATGCAAGTCTTCTCAGTACTTTCCAGCGTATTCGAACAAGCTGCTCCCTCGCACCACAATCACAGAATACGTTCACATCAAACATTATAGAAATATATGCATTCACTTGAATTCTTCAAGCCCTAAACAAGATTTGCTCTTTTAATGTATTATAATGTGTATTGTTATTGCTCGACAATTTATGGTGGCTTCCTAATACACGCTGTGTTACCCGGGGGAGGTAGTTCTGGGTTGTCTTCATCATCGTCCTCTTCCTTCTTGCTACTTTTGCTGATGAGGAAGGAGACAATGACTGCCAGCCCAATAGCCTGCAACAAGAAAAGCAAGAAACGTGCTAAAGGAACATGCTATCACATATCAAGTGGATGCCCCAGGAGTGATGGTCAATATGTTAATGGCTCCTGTTGAGGACAAAGGGTGAAGGGAGTCAAAGAGAGTCAATTAATTCTGCCCATCTATATACAGTGTAACCCGGTTTCCCACCCATCCGGGAGCAGGTCAGAGAGAGAGGATAATGTCATGACTTACCTTCAAAGGATCAACCAAGAGGATCGACTCCAAAGTCGAAAGTACAAAAGAAGTTAGCCACTGCTCAGCCTTCTCCTTGCCCCACTCCAGACTGTAGAGGATGACGAAGAAGGCAGAGGGCAGAACGGCCCCGGCCAGCAGGAACCACGCGATGTACCGCATCCAACTCGGCAACATCTTCTTCTTCTTCCTCTCGGCATTCTCCTCATCCTTCTCTTTCTTTGATTCTTCACCATCGAATCCCTCTTCCATATCCTCAACATCCACAATCCTCATGGTATCTAGTTCGAGATTCTCCATCGCTGCTGCCTTCAGTTTCTTCCCAAAGTCCCAATGTTCCAGTTTAGCATTCATTCCGTGATTATCACTTAACCCATTGTTCATTGGCACCTTTTCAGTAGCTTTGATTTCTCGCTTAGCTTTGATCTTGTCCATGGCACCAAACATACTGAGGTCATTAGTGCGCCTGAAGAGCTCTATGATGATGAGGTTGACAGGTACGACGATGATGATGGTGATGAGGCTGACAAAGAGCTCCTGCATGGAGAAGGTGAAGGGCCCGATGGAGATGGCCTGAGGCCGCTCCACGTTCTCCTCCGTCCGGTAGAACATGCACGACACGATCATGGACAGGAACATGAAGCTGAGTACACACGACAGCCGCTGTACCCGCGTGAAGTTATTCCTGTCACACACAATCACATCTCACTTACTACACTTACATCAAACATCACTTAGACTACAATAACACACACGCAGAAAAGGATAAGCCTAACCATCTAAATGTATTCAAAAAGACAGTGTACAGGTATTTTAACAAGTGTGAGCAGTGCTTGATTCTTATCATTTTCACAGTGTATCATTTGTAACATTGATTGGCAGCTATCAGAAGGCCCCTGGAAATAATTGTGTTGTAAAATGTAAAATCCTCTTGGAGTATCCTGTGTGATTAGGTGACTATTGATCTATTCTGACCCACCAGGTCAGTATCTATATGGATACATGGTATGTAAATCGCGGTAACTAATTACCTGCTGGGTCTAAAGAACACGGAAAACAGCATGTGGTGCTCTGCCATCTTCTCCTTAGAGTTCTCAGCGAACAGGTACGAGAACTGCGACACTTCACACTTTTTAGCCGAGAATAACGTCCGGTCAATCCTACCATCGCCGTTCTCCAATGACAGCCAGTTGTTACACAAGAACGTGTACCTAGAATAAATAGACATAGAAATACTTCGCTGGGAGAATACAGTAATATAGTCAGTAGTGAATGTGGAATTAACTTGATATGATAGATAAGGGGGCAATGCAGTTAAGACAAGATTTGGGGAATTGTTGAATGTAATCTGTTAAAGTTTAATATCAGTTATTGCACAGCCTCTCTTTTTCCCTATTGGTATACAATTCAAGGTTTCGGAGCTATATCTGCTGTCTAACGTGAGAACAGTTACCAAACTGGCCTATCATTCCATGACACGGTAACACCAAAGTAACACAGTGGGCATCATATAATTGGCCAATACTACGGTATGACATTGACTTGAGTACTTGAGTCTATATAGCACCAGTTGGCATTGAGAAGACCTACTTGCGCTTGTCGTCGACGTCCTCTATGGTGACCTTACTGAGGTACCACGAGTTGTCTGCCCCGCCGTGCAGCCCGTCATGCCACACCCGCAGGGTGGTGAGGCGGCCCAGCCCGCAGCTCGCCGCCAGGTAGAACACCTGCGTCTTGCCGCGCGGCAACTCCTGCCACAACACAAAAAACACAGGGTAGACTGACCTAAAGATAACCACGTACCATGAGATGACCCCCTCAATTTTGTAGTCATTCATTCATGATAAGGTCTGTTTTTGTGTATCACAGTACACTTTGACAAGTGATAATCTTTCCAGAAAAGGACAAATAAGTACAATACCATACACGAATAACTACATAATTAAGGTAGACATCTCATCGTACGTGGTTACCTTTAGGTCAGTCTACCCTATATGGTAAGTACAGTCACCAACGCCTTGCAATAGCCGTTGGAAGACCATTGCAATGGTCAGGAATTTACTATTTGCAATAACAAACTTAGTGGTCCATATTCCATCCAATGTAAAGATGTATAAACAGGACTTATAATGAACGTATAGCATTATCTAACTGACTACAGGGAATTGGGGTCAAAGAATGGGGACATCCAAGTCTGATATCTGTCTCTAGCATACGGCCCTAGAGAAACCTGACAAGAGGTGACATTGCACCCTTAGTGGATCGGTGCCTGATGGAAGCCCGGTAAGCATGTGGTACTGGAAGCTCACCGGAACAATGTAACACCCACAAGGCGATATATGACACCAAACCTCTTGCGAATTGGAACCATTGCAAATTGGGAGCCTTGCTTGTACTCCGATTCGCAAGGGTTCTTATATATACCTATGAAATTCCAAGTCCCACTGATACAGGCAATATGTGACAACATCTCTGCGATTTTGACTGAAGCAACTCTATTTGTAAGGATTAATTGTTGTATTTGAGGGGAGTTACTCCACAATCATTATGCTTACCCCTGATTTAATGCCGCAGGGACGTACATAAATATATCATTTAGACTGATACATTATGCAAGGGTAATTGTGGGCAGATTATGTTTAATATTCTTGAAAAAGGTTTGGAAAACTATGTCTGTGCATCATTGAAAATTGGGAGTGACCCCCCTTACATATTGAACGATCATCTCCCAATAAGCTCACACCGTTAACTAATGACACCCAGCACTTATACAAAATGCAAAAACCAAAAGCCGCCGCATGTGGAAGACTACCACTACCTACATGGTGTGACTGTGACTTATTTGCGTTGCCGTGATTTCAAGATGTGAGTTGGAAACTGCAGCACGAGAGGTGAGTGTATGTTGTGAGAGTGATCTAACTGTCTGTGTGTCCCTGAGGGGGCTGCGTGTCTGCCGCACCGTCACCTGACCTGTCTGCAACCTGTCATTAAGGTGCATGTCACTCTACCTCCACCCTCCGGAGGACTCCAGGGGCCTGGGTAATTGGGTCTCCAGTGTGCTCCTTGTGGCTCATTGTAAATGAGTAGAGTCACTCCTGTAAAGGACTAGGGTCTATGACGAGCGGCTTGGTTCAGTTTCGTAAGGTTTTATAATGCTGAATTGGTGTTATGGGAAAGCCCTCCTAAGCAGTTCACTGAGTAGTGCTTTGACTGCTTTTATTCGTTATTTGAGGATTGGTGACCGAGAAATACGCACGAAGAGCAGTGTGCAAGTTTTCCCATGCAGGGGTATAATATGTGACGTGTGTTTTTCATGCAGAGAAATCAAATCCTCAAATGGCTCAAGATTTTTATTTCATCCTGCAAGAACGTAGAAGCCACGGCTTGTACAAGAGTCAGAAGGTCAGTGCAGTCGGCATATAGGATTATCCCAATGTGGGGTGTGGCGTATACAAGGGAAGTATGTATAGTACAGTGCTGACGTGGGTAAAATCAGACCCTATATGCGGCTTATAGGATCCTCTTAAGTTAGGGGTACGGCTTATATGTGGAATAGAAGTGCAGTGCTTACTGTTTTGGTGTCCGCTGAGAGGCAGCGGACGCCGGTATCGCCGAGCGAGCCGCTGAGTACAAAGTAGACATCGGCCGTGGTACCGGCTCCTATCTTGTACCCAGTCTCCACCGTCACCACGTACACATAGTTGTCTCCAGACGTGTTGTCAGCCAACTCCTTCATCTCAGTCTGACAAACCACAACATGATATTAGTTTTATAAATTTCATTTTCAAATTTGTCATTACTAACATTTAATTTCTACCACAGCATTATGAATAGTCTTTAATACTTAATGTAGGGACATTGTTATTGCTCATTTCATTTTTTGAAAGATCACAAGAATGGATATATTATATAAATGATTTCCAAACTATGAAAAAAACTCCTTTTCCTGTCCATCTCTATTATACGACTATTGATATTTTCCCCGATCCACACTGGGTTTTAATGTCTGATATTATTTTGTAGGCATCCCAAGCTGTTGAATGAATGGCCGTAGTTGTCTTTATCTAGAGAGCAGCTCACCCATGCTTGGTCTGCCTTGTCCATGTAGCGGGCCCACACGGCGAGCAGCACGTAGACGGCCAGCAGCCCGATCACCGTGCCGAACACGGCCGCGTTGTTGCCGAGGTCAGCAAACTTGGCCCATACCGAGCTGAAGTCTATGGTGTTGGGGGCAGCGAGGAACGACACACCGAACGCCTTCCGGGTACTGGACGGGCTGCAGCGACACGCCGTCTGGGACACTGTGGACGACGCATCCACCTGGTGACAAATAGGGGAATTAGAATGGATAACATATAGTGAGTATACTACTAGGTAGGACAGCGACTTTTTAGAAAACTCCTCATGTAATACCCGAATTGTTTTTGGGATCAAGTTAAATTCAGCATTACAATAATTATAGAGGTACTAGTTATAGTTTATTTTATATGATTTAGAAATATTAAACAAAAAGTAACCCAATCGACCTGTCAGTCCCTAACCGCATGCTATTCATAATAATTACCAAGATAACATATTTTTTACCAGTCAGATATACACACTGTAAATTAAAATGGTATATACAAAGTGCCACAAAGTGCATGGCATACCCTTTACTTATTATAGGTTGGGAATAGTCAGTTATGTTCCTTCTAACATGGATAAAGGAAATGATCATTAGAGCATTATACCCCACTTCTACTGTGATGCACATGCAGGTCCTTTGCCAACACCTGACCCACCTAATTCTACTCCTTTCCCCAGATAGATGTGTATGTATTGTTACTAAGAAGCAGGCCTACTTTGAGCATGGCGAGGTGTGTCAGGACTGCCCCACCCTACCTGTACACCTGTGCCGCCGGGCTTGGACAGTTGCGGCAAGTGACCCTGACCTGACAGATGGCTACCTACATACGTCGTAACTACTGATTAGGGAGAACTGGTTTAGGCCGATCCTGGCCTCATGTTCTGCTAGTAGCGTAGTTAAAGGGCGGAACTACCCCGGACCTACCCCTCTTCTAGCTGACAACTTCCGCAACAGACCAACAGATGTTTTTTTTTGTGGGGGGGTTTCAAGACAATATACGGCCCTATTACCAGTTTCCATGTATATATATATATATATATATATATATATATATATATATATATATATATATATATATATATATATATATATATATATATATATATATCACGTGCCCGGCGCATATGCATGGGCAATGAACGTGTTTGTATTTTGCCTTGGACTCGTGATACATTTGACTACCTCTTGTAATTGCTCGCTTTGACTAGCGTACATGTGTGCTAATCCAGACCTCAGGGTTGCGTGCCTGACGTAAACGGCAAGGTGCATATACTACTTACATTAGGTGCCTGTAGTGCAGCGAGTACCGAGTAGTATATAGGAATGTGGCCTAGCAACAGGCACAGCAAACCGTGCGGAGCAGTCAGACACCGCCTCCTTCTGTGTACTCTGAGTATTCTCAACTATAAGCACCACCCAGTAAGCTGATGAACTGGAACTGTACCATGTGCGTGTTCATCAGCTGGTTATCTCACCTCACAGCCGGCGGTGGTCCACGAGTTGGTGGCCGAGTCGTAGGTCCTGCAGGAGGAGGTGGCCATGGTGACTGAGTAACTCACTGGGGTGGTTCCGTTACTGCTCGTGGTGGAGTTGGACACAGACCTCCTCCTTCTGGATGTAGCGCTAGTGTTTGCTGTAAATTAGGCATCATAAACTCTCAGTTGTGTTAGACCCCTGAATGAGTCCACGTCTACACCGGGGATAGCACCCCAGTGGGCACAGAACAGTGAATGAACATTGATAAAATAGTTGCCAATTTTTGGTCCAATGTTGGTTCAACGTCGATTCAACATTTAATTGGATTTTGTGCCCACTGGGTATTGGTGAGGGTCTTTTGTGCTTTTAGACTATCATACCCATGTGAATAGCGGTATTAGTAAACAATTCACAAATCAATATGCTTGTAAACCCCTAATACTGTATCAACCTCGAGTAAGATGTTGTCCTATAAAGTACACTTGCATTACTTACTGACTGGCTCAATACCCAGGTAGTATATCCCTATACCGGTCAGAGTGGTGGAGGGCACCATGACGTTAACCTCGCTAGTACCGCCGGATGACGTAGCTGGTGCCGTCATCTGGATGTGGCTCTGCGTCTTGGTTGGCATGACGCCCTTACTGATGTAGACGTTAAAGCTGTCGGCGTCTCCGTCCAGCAGCAGTTTCACCATGAGGGCGGCGCTGCTGCTGGTCACGTTCAGCTTGTGGTACAGCAGCGGGTTGGTGGCGTTCTCCGACACCTGCTGTGTCACTGACGACGTTGTCCCACCACTGTTTGGGAAGCTCATCACCAAGTTTGCATCAGATGACGTCACATTGTCATTGCCGTCAGCGTCGGTCACGGAAAACTGTAGGATTGACGACGTCATGTCATCTGCATCCGTGCCATATACAAATGGATTGACAGCGTAGTCCAGAGTCTGTAAGTAGATCGTATTAATAACCTACAGAAAACATCCAAATATCCACAAAAACCTCTTGGATTTAAATTGAATATTTTTTGGTCTTGCATACCATGATTTCAACAGTATTTTCTACTTAGAGACTGCTCGTTATTTAAAAGATATTAACACATGGATCACCCCCTTATTCAGAGAAAGAACATGCTTAGTTTAACATGGGATTCCACGTGATATTGCTAGATTAATCTGAACATCTGATGATAAAATGTAGATCCTAGTCAGACGTTTTCAATGCACTGAAATTCTTTTCTAAAGGGCGACAATCAGATGCTATCCACAGACAGCAAAGATAGTTTAGATAAGGGGTACTATGGACTCACTCCTACCAAATCTATGCAACTCAAATTGTGACGTACATGACTACCCTGTGTACAGAGATAAATATGCAGTATTAAGGAAGAATACCTGCTAAATGACGCACATGGTCAGCAATGATCACTTGACGTACATGATCAGCAAGTGACGTACAAGATCTGCCAATATAAATGTCCTCTCCCTCGCTCCCTGAAGATTTCTATAATCCAAATGTAAACCCGAGACTGATCCCATGAAAGAGGTAGATACATTCAATAGTCTTAAGGACTCATGTACATCGCGATTTGACTTGCATCGATTTGCTGAGAATGAGTCTATGATACACAGCAATCAATTGTCATGCATGGCCAGTAACAGCTCAAAAGGTGAGTCCCATCGGGCCCATCTTTCGTGTTTACAGTGAATTTTCAATGGGAACGATAGAATCGCGGACGTGATCCCACCATTGACCATATCACAACAGCTAATTTTGAGTCCAAATCGGATATATTCACTTCAATATGCATGGTCTTTGGGAACATCATGACTCATTAAAATTATTTGTGATCCACAATCATAGGATGAACTAAATTGGAAGAGTGTACTAAAGAAGGGTTAATACAACCGACAGACTGCCTGTCAAGGTAGTTGTTATTAGAGTATGGCTGCCTAAACTAAAAGGTAGCCACAAGGTTAACAAGCAGCCCTCCCTTGTCTTACTCATCAAGGACATGTCATTTACTCTACAAGAACATGTTCTCTATTTGATTTCACTCAAACGGATGACGACAGTGATTAATTAATGCATAATGACCATACATTTAAACAGAAAACCCTAGTAGCGTCTGAATACGGGGGGCAGGGGAGCTGCAGAAATGATTGCAGCATATTCGCACAGAATGCAACAACCGCCAGGTTTGTTTAAAAAAACAAAAGCCTTAAAGTCACCCGTAAAGCAGGCTTAAGAACTAGTCCTCGGCCCATGTTGACTCGTTTAAATATAGTACATCATCTCAAATAGATGGAATTTCTGTTTTCCTGTTGTACATGTTCCTAAGGCTATTGTATACGTATTTGGAAAGTCTTAAAGCCCTTGGATAGCTGTAAATATATGTGAATGAACTGAATTCACCAAGTGGGTAACTGTCTACCAGACTTAAATGCCGCTGACCATAATACCATGTATAGGACTATACTTGTATAGACTGGAGGAAGGGGGCGTGCCCGTCGAGTCGACTAGTGTGGGTCTCCCACTCCAGGGGGGGCGCGCGTCGCGACCTAGATTAGTTCTCCGCTAGGCCGTCAGATGGCGCGGGGGCGCGCTTCCAGTGACGTCACCGTTTCTAGGGTATCCAGGGAACATTCGTCTTGTTGTACCTCTACTTTAAAAGGGCAGACCGGCGGTTTGCCCGTTAGTCGGTGGGCAGCGTTCAAAGTGTCAACAAGAGAACTCGGTCTGAGTCTCCTGTTTTTCAAATTTTTATACAAGTTAAGCGGACTTACGGGAAGTTACCAAGTTACCGGGATGGCGCCGAAGTCAAAGAAGATGAAGACACCGAAAAAAGACCGGCTCACCGGCTGGAATGCGGCACGACGCACCAGAAATTCCTGAGGTGGGTGTGTCTCGAGAGGTCATGGAGAAGACGAGGGCGTCGATGGCCGAGGTCGAGGGCCGAATGGCACGGGTCGAGGGAGGCTTCGAGAGGTTGGCGAGCATGATGTCGAGGGTCCAAGAGTCGGTGGACAGGCAGTCCGAGGGCTCCAGAGGTGCCGAGGGCGGTAGCAGACCGAGCAGGAGGAGACACCAGTCCAGCCCGAGGGCTCCGAGGGGTCGCTCAAGTTCAGGTTCGGGATCCAGCACGACTTCTGATCATCACGAGGGCTCAAGGCGTTGCCGTTCTTCAAGTCGCCGAGGTAAAGACTCAGTGTTTGACCAACGCAATTTTGTAGAGAGGAATGTAAAGGTAGATAGCCTAGAAGCGCTTTTCCTTGTAAATGTACGTACTGTGTTAATTATGTTGAAACAAGGCGAGCAGGTGGAGGGTATTTTGGAGCTCATGGAATTGATGTGCGAGAAGGCCCTCACAAAAATCTATAGGATAAATTCCTTAATTGCATATGATAAATGTGTCCGGGACAGGGCTGACTCTAAAGGGTTGGAGGTATTTGGGACTGTATACAATTCCGATGTGCTCAGATACTTTAGCTATGATGCTACTGTGGTGTCCGCCGCCAGAGGTAAGGCTTCAAAAACCTCTGCTAGTTCAAAACCAGGTGAGAGACGCCCCTGCTTCGCCTTTAATAAGGCCAGGTGTGAGCTTTCCTCCTGTAGGTACCAGCATGTGTGCATGTTCTGCAAGAGCAGCTCACATGGGTCACAAACCTGTGGTAACTCTGGTCAGAAAGCTGACAAATAGGAAGGTACGGGTAGGCCTAGTGTAGGGGGTGCCTTGTTAAACTCTACCAGTGCTAATACCCTTGTTGATTGTGTAACTACCGGTAAACTATCTAATTTAAACCCTAATTCTGAAATTTTCGTCCCAGGGAATGGCAGTTTACAACACGGTATTTGGAATGTAATAGGCACCAGTGTGGACCCTGTTCTTGTTAAGCCAGAGAGGGTTTCAGGGGGTAATAAGTATGTGTTAAACCCCAATGCTCAGGAATTTTTTCCAAAGGTGTGCGGCTCAGTGGTAGCCGGTGGGGGTACTTATGGGCCTTCAGGTTTGTTTGAAACCCCTCCTACCGGTAGGGTGCTGTTGTACAGCATTGACGGTGAGGGGGGAGTTCAGGACATTCATGTGTATGACGATTGCCTGGCAGGCTCATGTACTTGTGAGCACGTCATAGGATCAGAGCTGTCCCAGCTAAAGCCATGTAGGTTTGCTTCCTTCATCTCTGGTGAGGGTAATGTATGTAGGAATCCTGAGGCTAAATTCATATGGGAAGGTGTAGTGAATGGTTTGTACATGTTCCTAAGGCTATTGTATACGTATTTGGAAAGTCTTAAAGCCCTTGGATACCTGTAAATATATGTGAATGAACTGAATTCACCAAGTGGGTAACTGTCTACCAGACTTAAATGCCGCTGACCATAATACCATGTATAGGACTATACACCTATAGACTGGAGGAAGGGGGCGTGCCCGTCGAGTCGACTTAAATGCCGCTGACCATAATACACCACATCAAACAGGAATACCAGCCCTATAGTGGCACTCATGAACCCTTGATTGGGTCTGCAAACTACTCTTGATAGCCTGTTCAATCTGCCCATGGGTGCATTGAAAGGACCAATTTAAGACTGATCCAGACTGGGCACCTGGATATACATGTGTTACAATGGGCAGACTTTCTCTCCCCCCATAGGTATCTTGTGATCCCACTCGAGTATCCTGTAAATGCAGGACTTTCCCTGTAATCGGGTATGTCAAGTGATAGGAAAAATGTAATGGAAGAATATGTGCAACCAACATAGTAGTGCTGTCTGGACTGCGTGAGGTGAGATACTATCTTTAACATGGGCAGCAAGATATCGACCATTGAGTGGGTGCTTCCTGACCTACACGGTAACAAGTAAGTGTAGGTACAGAGTAAAATCTACTGTAACTTTACAGCATCTACTGTAGTTTTACAGCAGATTATACTGTACACCTACAATGAACTGTACACCCACAGTAGATCTAGTTTACTGTATACCCACAACAAGCAACTGTTTACGGTGCATGTATATATACATGTATAACGCAACATAACCGCATACACAGTATACATGTACGATCTTTTTTAGTTCGCATTTTGCAAAATTGAAAATGGTGTGATTGCCTGTGGAGTGGGAGGGTATCTTCTGACACCGGGACAGCAATGTTATTGCATGGGCTATAGATAACTCAGAGGGTATTGATGCACGGCGGGAATGCGAATTCAATCCTGTGTTGTCCGGGAGTAATTGTACACTTTTTATGTCTTTAATCATGAAATTTTAACTGTTCAAATTACAGAAGTACGCAAATTGTTAAATTGAAAATGATAAAAGCACTTTAAACTGCAGTAATACTATCCGGTATTAGCCATCTATGTTTGTATATTGGGTACAAATTGATACATTCTTTTTTTTTATACCACGTGCGGTTGGAAGGGAGAAGAATCAAAACGGCCGTGTATACAGAGCTGTGGTTGTACAACTACTGCATATATCACCTGATAAAGTCGCATCCGTCGCTAAAACGTTGTAGTATTATCGCTCCGTTACTACTTTCCAATCCCTGGAGTTGTGTTCTTATTATGTAAATGTTATTACCATGTAAAACAAAAGAAAACCATTTTAAACGTTATTCGTGATGTATACAGATTGGTCCATACGATTGGTATACCTAACTGATCATTCCCGATGTGGAGGGGTTGGGCCGTGGGATCACTGCCCGAGGCCGTAGGCCGAGTGCAGTGATCCTAGGCCCAAACCCGACACTGAGGGGGTGATCAGGGTTCCACCAAAGCAATTTTATGATAATTTATACCATAATAATTTGGAAATAACCTTATATTGACACAAAATTCTGTCCCACCCAAACAAAAAAAAGTCACTGGGCAGTGATCTGTCAGATCACCTGCCCAGTGCCTCGTTTTGGTTAACATAGGCGTCAATGGGATCACCCTGCCCAGCTGCCCACCGCTGTGGTAGAACCTGTCATCACATTAGTCCAATCAAAATTGTGTCTCACATATTCTATGAACTTAGAAGTATGTACTTTACGATGCGGATGCTTGAAACCAAACTCCCAATTTCTAATAAATAAGCAGGTAGAATCACCTGGAAGTTGACCACATTGCCAGAGGTGCTGTTGCCGAAGAAGCCTGTGGGGATCTGCATGGACAGACTTCCAGCAGCCATGGTGACGTTAGCCGTGTTGTCCACTTGGCGACGTTCTACACGAGTACTGGCCGCAGAAGTGGAGAAGACGACGGCATCCTCCCCGGGAGCCAATGTCTTCTGTACAGCAGTGACCACCGACGACTCAGACCCCTGCACCGACGGGGTCAGCACCCTAGCCTGTGGGTTGTTTTTTATGTTTGAATTTATAAAGTATTTTATTCACAAAGTGATCTTCAAAATACAGTACTCCATTCAAAGATGAGATATCACACAGAGATGATAGCGTATGTAATATGAATTGGATGTTACATTCAATCTCATCAATTATTGCTCACAATATAATTATCATCATGCAATTAACAAACATGTTGCAAGTACTAGGAAAGTATCGCAAATCACCATATCGACTAGCCAGTCGATTGGATGACTGAAATAACTAATAATATATTCTGAATGTTCTTGGTAAAAAGCAATTTTATTAGATAATTAGTTAGGCAACTGAAATCAGTGTGAAGTTGTTCTTCCTGGTCAATTTTTTTCTAAAAACTAGAGAAAAAAATGAAGTTCACAAAAACTGGGAAAATACTGGGGTCGGTTATATTTTAGAGAGGTTTTTTCTTTCTTTTCTACACTTAAAATCAGATCAAATTATATATTTCACCCTGTACACTGTACATAGTTTTCTCTGAATTACAACATCATGTACCTGGTTAACTACAAGAGGTTAGAAAACTACGAAAGTATAGATAAATGATATTACCACTACCGGATTATTAGATTTAGACTTTTCCTTCCCCTTTCATCCAACATATATTCTTCAGAGAGTGCAAATTCTGTCATGCCCAACCTTGTCCTTCTCGTTGTTGCGGAGTTTGACCTTCTGCCTCCTTTGTATGAAATCGTAGAAGCCCTGTTCCTCTGGGGACACGGTGGCGGTTTCCTCCTGCTGCAGGCGGGCGGCGGTGTCGGCCGGGGTCTCCAGTGGTACCTCCTGGCGGGGCACCTCGGTGGTGGGCTGGGTACCCCGCATCACGTTACCCACCACTGACAGCAGGGCTGGGCAACAACATTAAAGTGGGTGTATCCGATTTTTGCCAAATTTTAAATCCTACATAAATGTCTTCCAATTACTGTAAAAGTGTATTATTTATGGGTTGGAGTACATCAAAATGGTATCCATGGGCAGTAGCAGCTCAGAAAGTGGGTCCCATGGGGTCTAACCATGGTCTTTTCTAGTGTTTTTACCATGGGGCATTAACATCGTGCACGATTTTATTTTTAAATGACCATATTTTAGGAAATAAAATCAAACTTGGGCAAGATCAGGGGGGATGAGGGGGAATTGAGTCGATAGGAAGTTCAGTATGATATTTGGGAACATCCTGACTCATTATTAGGGGGAAAAAAATTTGTCCCACGCATCGGATATACTCACTTTAACATGCTAGAGTACACTCACATGTTGGTGTTCTGAGATGAAGGTACATTCAATGCTACTCAGTGTGGCGACAAGTGTCCAAGATCATCGACCCTCGGCCAGGGGCCACTAATTGGAGGTTTAGATAAGCCGGCGATGGGGCTCCCCATGTCTACCCTCACCAATAATAATCTAAATCTCTGTAGGCTCAGTGCCGTCACACACGCCAAAACCACCCCAACCCCATCCCTTGGTGTAGAGCCCCACACCAGATGTCTGAGGGTGAAGTGTAAACAGCATCCTCAGGATGCTGTCTCTGAAACTTATTTGTCTCTCTGTACTGAGATGTACTTGGACTGGGAACTATAATCAATACCAGATAGGTGCTGGCAACTCCTTGAAATGACCACGCCAGTGACTTTTCAATCTGTGGTAATTTTTCACCATGGATTCCCTCTCTGCCTCCTCCACAGAGAGCTGATTTATGAAGTCATTGGAGAAAATGACCCTGCTCTTTAAATCATAGAAAATGCATCTTTATAATGGATATTCAGATATTTGCCTTTACTTTTCAAATGTGAAACTATCATTAATGTTAGGGGAACCATATAATTATATTAGCAATTAAGTATTGAAAAATGTTTTCAATATGAATTTAAAACTATATCTGTATGTTCGTTCTTTACTCACATACCAACAAACCATTACATGCTTGGGGAACTTATCTAGGCCAACTGGTAAGCCATAGAGGGAGGTGAATTCAATGAGTTAATTAACCTAACAAGCAGAGGGGTAAGGCAGCCGTAAAAAATGAACCTGCCTTGAGCATTCTCACATTGCAGAGATGCATGCAGAGAAATGACCTCGCATTAAACTCTTTCCAGGGCCATTTCCTGGTATTTGCCTAGACCTGCTAGATATTACCAACGTATACTTGATTGGAGATATTCTATATGTTGCAAAGGTAAACTTGAAGCAGGGTGGACTAGATGTTGCCGTAGTCTGCCTGGTTGAGGATACACTAGATGGGCTGCATAAATAATGCAGTAACACTGTGTCACCAGCTGGTCACAGGCTGGGGGCTTTCTAAGACTGCAGTCCGCTTCAGAAATATAACTCATATCTAACATGATGAGCCTTAAAGGCACAACATGACACTCACTGTTCGCAACAGGAACTGCCTGTTCCGGGTTGTCGGCCAGGAAGGTGGAACTGGAGTTTACAAGACTGGCCAATGCATCATTAGCATCATTCTGAAAACGAAAACACTCTATTAATTGAACACAATTTACAATATCTTTATTATAACCTTTATTACATCTGTAGGACCTTGCAATAATCATCAAAGTGGTTGACCACCAAGCAGACATTAAGGAAACCATGATTAGTGAGGTTACACTGAAATAGTATAGGATGGTATATATCGACAATCTTATTGATACCCACATTAGTTAAGTACTGCCTGATGTTACCTGATGTAATGTAACCTGTATAGAGGTTGATGTGACCTGGGTGGGGGTACCTACCAGTACTGTCTCTGTGACCTGGGTGGGGCTACCTACCAGTGATGTCTCTGTGACCTGGGTGGGGGTACCTACCAGTACTGTCTCTGTGACCTGGGTGGGGGTACCTACCAGGGATGTCTCTGTGACCTGGGTGGGGGTACCTATCAGTACTGTCTCTGTGACCTGGGTGGGGGTACCTACCAGTACTGTCTCTGTGACCTGGCTGGGGGTACCTACCAGGGATGTCTCTGTGACCTGGGTGGGGGTACCTACCAGTACTGTCTCTGTGACCTGGGTGGGGGTACCTACCAGTACTGTCTCTCTGACCTGGGTGGGGGTACCTACCAGTACTGTCTCTGTGACCTGGCTGGGGGTACCTACCAGTGACGTCTCTGTGACCTGTGTGGGGGTACCTACCAGGGATGTCTCTTAAACCTGGGTGGGGGTACCTACCAGTACTGTCTCTGTGACCTGGGTGGGGGTACCTACCAGGGATGTCTCTGTGACCTGGGTGGTGACGGTGGTGGAGCTGACCAAAGCGGCGGAGATGATCTGGACCTCATCCAGGTTAGCCACACTGCCCGACATCTCCTTTACCTGTTGTATCATGGAAGTGCGCACCTACAGAATGAAAGGAAGGTTTGGTCATGTGCTGAACAAGGATTCTTTGTAACAGATTCTTAAGAGATTCAGAACCAACTTCATAATTTGTTTGAGGTTGAGTCTTACTGCTTTGCCTTCATCTTCGGTTATGGTGTTAGCGCTTCCGTTGTTGGAGGAAGATGCTGAAGTTGAGCTGCCCTGTGAAACAAAAGAAGGTTGCAAATTCTGCTATAAGGCTTCAGTGCAATCACATTCCTATAAATGGCTGGACTGGATGCCATGCAAGTATGCGTGTTTCTTTCGCACTTTCCTCTCATTCAATTTGGAGGAAACCCTTTCACAATATCCCTCACTATTAAACAAACATTCTAGAGTGTCACTTTAGAATATTGAAATCATTCTGACTGCTTATCGATTTTACCTCTGTCAGGCAGCACCATATCAGGAGAATAATGAAAAATCCAGTCGTAGATAAAGTCACACTTTAATGAACTCTACCAACAGTCTCATTATTCAAAGCAAGCTTTTGTGAATTATATTGTGGATCATATCAACCCAAACGACAAATGCGTTTCGATCTCTTACGTGTGATATTAGCACAGCTTACCGCATCATTCAGGACGTTAGCCATAGTAGAGATGAGTTGTGCGGCTCCACGACGATCACCTTTAGACACAAGGTCGCCCAGCGCACTATTAGACCCTGATGTCATTGTGCTTAGTGTGCTGGCAAGGCTGGCTGATGAGTTGGAAGACGAGCTTACAGTTGGTAATGTTACCTGTGAATAGGAACCATACATATTTCTAATAATGATCGGATGAAAAAAGCTATTTATTTCTCAATTTCATCAATGACTATTTATGGAAGCATGTATATGAACTTAATTTGTATATATGTTGTCTATTACTTATTTCCCTTTCTTTAAATGAGTAAATATCAGTTCTTACTGTGATGGTGATGATGGTCTGGCTGAAGGCCCCATACTCGTCATATACCTGGGCATACACCTTTAGTGAATACGTTGCACTGGAGTTACCCGACCGAAGGAGCAGACCCGGAGACTGTGGGGATGAGCCATAGTAGATAAGTTCCCGGGTGTCTTCCTCAGAGCCGGTACTGGAGGATGTGCTGGTGGATGTGGTCTCTGTGGTAGAGCTGGCAGGCAGGAAGAACTTGTACGTCAGCACGGGGTTACTATTGCCTTCATCACTCCAACCAGAGCAGGCGAAGGTGAACTGAGTCAGCAGGGCTGAACCTGGATGTGAGACAAGTTTGCAGATCAATGATTTAATACAGCTTTGGTCATATCATAGCTGAGATAACGGAGTGTTATTTTGTAACAATAGGGGGAGGATGAAATGGGGGAGGGGCCTGTAAGATAATGGTCATATAAAGGCTATGTAACGTTTCAAATGGATTTCTTAGGCTGTACCAGTTTGAGCTGTTAGTCAACTTATGAAGTTGATATTTCTATGTATGGAATATTTGTGCGTGTATGACCCTAATGCCAAAGAATTGTCCTGTATGAAGAATACTCACTTCATTACCTACTTATTTGATTTGTACATCTCTTCTGTGTAGAGAAATGTGAAGCTTTCTCTATTTGCGATAGTATTAAATTGTCTATTTGATATTATGTCATTGCATGTGCTACGTGCTGGCATATGACGTCGGCATAACTCCTTGAATGTTTTAAGGAGTCAATTATTTAAGGTGGTGGTATACATGAACTAACGGACCTTTGAAAGGCGCAACTTGTTGTGTAATTTTCTGTCAATAAACACATTCAAAACTCAACTCAACTTTGTCTACGGTAAAGGGCAAGCCTTTTCACTCAAAACCGGCGAGAATTCTCGCCCCTACTTCCCCATAGATCAGTAGGTCAATGAGCACCCCTAAAACGTCTGTTATATCCTTTATATTGATATCAGCAGTGCAACGCTATCTTATGGTGCACATTGTCGGAGGTAACGCTTACCTGAGGTGGGGGGGGGGCGCTGCAGGCGCCGCTGGTTGGAGGGTTGTTGGAGGTAACCTTACCTGAGGTGGGGGAGGCGCCGCCGGTTGGAGGGTTGTTGGAGGTAACGCTTACCTGAGGTGGGGGAGGCGCCGCTGGTTGGAGGGTTGTCGGAGGTTACCTTACCTGAGGTGGGGGAGGGGCGCTGCAGGCGCCGCTGGTTGGAGGGTTGTTGGAGGTAACCTTACCCGAGGTGGGGGAGGCGCCGCCGGTTGGAGGGTTGTTGGAGGTAACCTTACCTAAGGTGGGGGGGGGGCGCTGGTTGGAGGGTTGTTGGAGGTAACCTTACCTAAGGTGGGGGGGGGGCGCTGGTTGGAGGGTTGTTGGAGGGAACGCTTACCTGAGGTGGGGGAGGCGCTGCAGGCGCTGCCGATTGGAGGGTTGTCGGAGGTTACCTTACCTGAGGTGGGGGGGGGGGCGCTGCAGGCGCCGCTGGTTGGAGGGTTGTTGGAGGTAACCTTACCTAAGGTGGGGGAGGCGGCGCTGGTTGGAGGGTTGTTGGAGGGAACGCTTACCTGAGGTGGGGGAGGCGCTGCAGGCGCTGCCGGTTGGAGGGTTGTTGGAGGTAACCTTACCTGAGGTGGGGGGGGGCGCTGGTTGGAGGGTTGTAGGAGGTAACACTTACCTGAGGTGGGGGAGGCGCCGCCGGTTGGAGGGTTGTAGGAGGTAACGCTTACCTGAGGTGGGGGAGGCGCCGCCGGTTGGAGGGTTGTAGGAGGTAACACTTACCTGAGGTGGGGGAGGCGCCGCCGGTTGGAGGGTTGTAGGAGGTAACGCTTACCTGAGGTGGGGGAGGCGCCGCCGGTTGGAGGGTTGTAGGAGGTAACGCTTACCTGAGGTGGGGGAGGCGCTGCAGGCGCCGCCGGTTGGAGGGTTGTTGGAGGTGAAGCAGAACTCGGTGAGGGAGGCGGTGCACACAGGACAGTCTACTGCCATCTTCAGGCAGTACTCACTACCAGGCTGGAGCTGGTTAGCCTTGATCACCAGACCACTCGTGCTGGTTTCTATCAGAAGAAAGTATTAATGTCAGTCTAAAGAGAAATATAATCTGACTTGCATTTGATGTTTCAATCTGTCTTAATCGTCAACATGAAGTGTACATTAGCTGATTAGCAACATTTGATATGTTACAATGCCTTATCAGATATAATAAGATACCTGTTGCTGTCATGGTCCTGAAGGTGGCAGCATCTGTGGTGGAGCCGGCGGTGGTGAGGGTCCAGCTGTAGGTGAGTTGTTGTAGGGTGGTAGAGTCACATGTAGCACACTCGGACATCAGACTCAACTTCTGACCTGTCACCATCCGTGTATCACAGTTTACCAGGCACCTACAGGCAACAATTGTTTAATTTGTTACTTACATAATACAAATGATATTCATAATCGATTATTGGTATTTTCCTCATTAATGTGTCACAGAAAAAAAGCTGGAATTGGCAACTTGGGCGACATGGCTAGTAAGTCCGTTTAGATATATTATGCTTAGTCAAAATGGGCAATTTGTGTTAGACAGAAGGTCTCCAGCTAAGCAAAGGCCAGTTTCGCTCTTGGTGGCAGCCCCGTTTGTAAGAGGATTCTTTTCTGTGGGTCGAGTGCCTTTAAAGTATACATATTAAAATAGTGGTCACTTTAACGCAGCCTGTGATTTAACAATTCAAATTTAAACTAGTCTTGTGAATATATGCACTTATTCTGTAGTAATACATCATACACACATCCACAGTTCTGCAAACTCTGCCTTGTAACATTCATACATAGCAAGCTGTAGTCTACTATAGGTGATATGAAGTATTTCATAACGTTCTTAAGTGTTGGCCATGCTGGCTGTGGTCAGATGTTCCCACAGGTCTAGCTTAAATTCACCTCCCAATAAACAAATATAAGGCATCAACCAAGGTCAGTAGTCAAAATAACTAACAAATTCAACCCAAGGCAAGTTGGACACCTGGCTGTAAACGCCTAGGTACAGTTTGATGTTTTGGGCAGGTGCAAAATCCCAACTTGCTTTTATGGCTAACTCTTGTCATATATTCTTAGGTTCATCTTTTTTCTTTGTAAACAATATAATGTGTCAGCTTTGATGTTATACCGAGTACCTGCACTGTCATCATAATTTTACTTGCAAATGTTCAAAGATCCCCACTTCGGCATATCTATAAGACCACTGAAGATGAAAGCGCTGACCTGATTTTAACTTCAGGGATGTATCCATCTAAGATGCTGATGACCTGGGAGGTGGTGGCGGCCCTGGTGTCCTTGGTCATTGTGATGTTAAGGCTGTAGGTACTGATGCTGTATGACGTAGTCTGGATGTACACATAACCCTGACTCGCACTGCTGTCTGCCCTTAGGCTGCTAGAGAACAAGTCAGTGACGTCATTTCCGGATACGTCATAACATTTCCACTGGAAGCTCAGTCCGGTCTTGTCCTGCTTGCTGCCCGTCTCAGGGTCATACGAACGCGTCCTAAAATTAAGTGGAATTTTTAGCTGTCCGCGCGCTTCCTGAAAACCTTATAAATGAATCGAACCTCTACCATTTGTACTTGGACATGTATGCAATTATTTGACAGAAGTGTTTGGCTGTGAACTTATTGTTATTATCACGAACAGTGTACAGTTAGCGACAGAGCTGCATCTAAACAAACAAACCATACCGAATTGCAATGATACATATATGCGCCACCCTTAAAGCCCCTATTTGCATTTCCCTCTTGGGGTGAAAGACAGTATTCCATCAAGGTTAGTCATGTTGAGTTGTTCTAACCTGCCATCTACATATAGGATGGAGCCCCAGCTCACAGTACGCAGCGAGCCTCCGTCAACAATGGCTTCCAGGTCAGCCCGCTTGACGTTGACGTAAGTGGTATTGACGGTGACTGCATCAGCGTATTGAGCAGAGATGACGATGGCATAGACACCGGCATCAAGGCCAGCTGCTGATGCAGATTTGCTGGATGTGGCCATAGAGTTGGCATCAAACATAGAAATAGTCTCAGTTGACCTAAGTGCAGCAACCTCTACGTTGTTTTTGATGATGGTCCAGGTGACGGTGACGTTGGACTCGGCGCAGCTGAGGGTGATGGTGGCATCTGTCTCGATGTACCCTGAGCTGGAGATGGTGCGGGCCGAGGCCTCAGTGGAATAACCAGCAGGAAGCGACACCAATAAACATGACGCGTTGTAACCTGTGATTCCAGGGAATTCAAAGGGGAAGGAAATTAGTGAAATATTATATGATTTTCTCATTCTTGGTCAGGATGCAACAGACATGAGTATGCATTTGGGTATTGATTTTGTTCAACCCTGTTGTCTAAGATGACCCTCTAAATATCGCTTATTATCTGAAAGATAAGGATATGAGTTGTATGTTACAGCTGTATCTGTCTAGCAGAGAGATTGCCTCTGTACAAGATCATCTACACTACTAAGTAGGCATACGACATACTAGTACTCTATAAATTGTACAAGTTACCAGAAATATCATGTAAACTATGAACATGCTCTAAGATCTTTGATATGTTCTTTATATTCTATCTAGTCTTATCACATACATCGTCCTTCTAAAGTTCTACAGATGGAAAGCAGCTTATTTTTTGTACAGTATGATCATGTGGTCTTATCGTATTATTTTCTTACATTTGAGATGTGTGTTAAAATCTAAGTAGATTATTGATCGTTATGTGCTAGGTATATCTATGAGTTATCTTTGATTCCACAATTGCGAAATTAGATTAGCTAGTAGTTAATGATTTAAAGCTGGTATTTGATATCTGAACAGGTGAGTTGGAGATATCTGAACATTTGTTTAATACATATCTCAAATGCTATGGTAGGTAGGATCTTATTCATTTTCCTTTTTTAATACAAGAGGTCATAAGTACCTGTACACTTATTACCGAGACTAATTCTAATTATCATTTGTTGGGTTTGTATCATAAAAAGTGTGCTACATGAACTATATACAATGATTGCTTATTGAACCTTTGAGGCATAGTATAGACTACAGGTTATTTCGAGTATGAATCATTACTTTCTTTGTTAGACTGATGTCTTTGTTAGAGGGGACGCACGATGGTACCGACCGGGCTCAATGGTATTCACCCTTTGTCGACTAAATTATGATCTCCAGTCATACTTCGGTAAGTGTCATGGCAGAGTGTTTGAAATGTTAAAAAGGAGCACGTTATGTTGGCTTATATCTAGGTGTATAAGGCGAATGAAACCATTATTATGTGTGCATGCAAAGAAACATTATTGTAGATATCCACTTTTCCTAAGTGACACATTAAACCATGTAAAGTGTTATCTAATAGGTCGTATACTGCTATCTTAAACGTGTTAAGCTATTACTAGAAGTCGTCGTGCTGGGAGCCGTTGTTGTCTGCACAGTCATAGCTGAGATGGGATCAAAATGTAAAGATTAAAACCTAAACAAGAAGTCTATATATTCCAGTCATGCATTCGTTCAGTTTTTAGGTTGAACAACGTCAGGCAAGCTATAAGTATCATATTCTGATAATCAAAAGGTTAAAAGTAAAAATGTATATCTAGAATAAACTTGTATGGTTGGTGAACAATTTATACAGCTACTTGGCAATATGCATCTATCAAGATGACTTGATAAACGAGATCTCTATGTTATTCTTACATCTAAGACAAGGGCCCATACTGGTGTACAAGTGGCCGAATTACTGCTTGAATATATATGTGCACTTAGTATAGTTGTCAGAGGTAAAGAAGCATATCAATTTATGATTAACCCTTTGAAAGTTTCCAAAATACGAGTTTCTGCAGGTATATTTCGCATGGTCATCTGGCATCTCCAATTGGTTCAATGATGCATAATGTTCAGACATATAAGAATCAAAATATTCTTTAAGGAATAGACATACTGCTAAGTCGAAAGAGCCCCAAATAACCACAAGTGCAACGCCTATCACAATTTGAAAATTTAAAGGTGTGTTAAAAAACAGAACCGCAGAATACTTAATTAAAAGCCAAATAGTAAAGGGATGCATGCTGTGCAAGTTGTGGGTAGATAACACGGAAAGTGCCAATGTACCTCTGATACGTGAGTATGGTTGGGGCACAGGCTTTCACTGAGCGTGTTCTGGTGGCGATGGTCTGCAGTGGGCTGGTAGTATTAGTATAAAGGCCTGGCACTGTGGTGGTCCGGTCATCTAGGTGACCACGTGACCAAACACTACATACAGGTAGTTCTCACAACAATCACCAGGCCTATACTAGTGACATCTATTGATTGTTGTGGGAACTACCTGTATGTAGTGTTTGGTCACGCGGTCACCTGGATGACCGACCCACCAGAGCGTCAGGCCTTTATACTAATACTACCTGCCCACTGCAGACCATCGCCACCAGAACACGCTCAGTGAAAGCCTGTGGGTTGGGGAGAGCACATGCCTTGTAAGATTGTGATGGACCAGTTGGACTATACCCGCTGAGGACTATGGCCATTGTGTGTATGTTTCAAAGGTAGATAGATTGACTACGCCTATGATACTTAATGGTACGACCTTAACCTACAAAAGTATTTCAATATATAAATTACAGGTTGTCGTTGTTGGTGCAGGAGTCGGCGCCGGGGTTACGGAAGGGTCATACACTGGTAAAATTTTGAAATTAATGATAAGCACATAGATGTCGATTAGACAATATATTATGAATTCACAAAATCCATATGGATTCAATGCCACACACTAGTTGTTAGGGACCTGCTGGAATACCATACCGTTGATACAATGTATAATATACAATGGAGTGCTAGATAAGAAGATAGATATGTAAGAGATATGATGGAAACTATGTACATTTGCAGCACATTGCTCAGTCAGTATTCCTATTGACAAGAATAAAGAGGAAAGTGTATCGAATGCAGTATACGAGAAACGTTGATGTGTGCAAAAGGGTATAATTATGTGGGGGAAATGATGAGCATTCTTTTAAACAGCCCTCGGGAATCAGAGTTTGCGACTGGGGCCAATATTGATAATTTGACTCACTCTCTAGTGTAGCTCAGAGAACTATCGTCAACCTTGCTATGTGCATATCCAAAACATCTCGAGAATTGAATGCTTGAAATTTGTGCAATTTAGTGAAGTCATTATTACAAATAGCACGAGATGTTCTCAATAATTATGAACGAGGGTTTTCGGAAGGAAAATATGTATAACTCTGCAGAGAAGCGAGTCTCATATGACAACGGGTTCAGTCTTATATGGGACTGAAACGGGTTCACTTACAAGTGCAAATTTTTAGAATGTCTTGAGAATTCGACTCAAGAAATTCCTTATAATGTATAATGGAAACCTGTCCACATTTTCACAAGCTATTTAGTGTGTATTTCCCAACAAGACAAGTACTGTAATGCCAATGTCCAAATAACGTCTTGGGTTACTCTCAAAATTCTGTTTGCAGAACAAGAAGAGTAATGCTTTTTGCATAAAAGGGTTAAACACCAAATAGAGACGTCCCATGCACACAAATCCTTCAGAGACCACCACCACCTACCCAGCAAATCGTGGTCACCTTTGGCCAGCCTCACCAATTTCGTCTCACAGGTTGGCCAATTTGGCATGACTAAACCTGACCGAAGCTGACTAACTTGGTCACGACCAAGCTGACCAATTCGGTACATATTATGTTGGGCTTTCATTTTCTGGTATTAATTGGTCGAGCGCAAATGAAACCGCGTTGAGAATGATGAGAGATCCAACACGTAACTGGTAACACTATTCCACAGAAACCCCAAAGGCGAAACTCATACATGTAACACAAATTGCTATTACCATTCACAGTTTCAACTTGCTATTAATAGTGCACAAAACCACCAAGCAAAGCATTCATTCCATCAAATAACAGTTTACACTTGGCCTTCACACCGCCATCTTCTTCATTGATGGTTGCTGGGCAATCAAAATTTGATCAATCCGAAAACATCTTGGAAAGATAACCGAAAAGAAAAAGGTTTGATGAAATGACTGCTTTGGCCACCGGATATATTTTCACCTGTTACAGCTTCAAAACAAAATTAATCATCATGTACATGAAATCCAGCTGGGTGGAAACACAGTATTGTTATTATTATTATTATTAAAAGGGTATACATCGTGAATTGGGGATGAATTTTCAAATGTTGATTAGTGCCTGACCCATGGATGCACACGTGCTGCCCAAGACCTAGTTGTGAGAAAGGCTTACCATAGCCGTAGTACATTCCTGATATGAAGCCCTCAGACTGTACAAAGTAATATCCTAATACGTCATCCAGCCGGAAATGGCCGTAGTTGGGAGGCTGATTTGTGTCCTTCCCGTATAATACCTGAGTGATGCCATTGGGTGCCATGTATTCTGATTGGGTATCTGTGCCCTGACGGACACCGTTATAGTAGAGTCTCAGTCCAACTGTGCTGGACCAGACAATGGCTAAATGGGTCCATGTGTTTAGTGGAGGCTTGGTGGCAGTGGCCAACCATTGCTGTGTGCCACTATTAGCAGAAACCGTTAACATATTATTCCCATCAATATAAATGGCTGCATGCCTTGCGGTTAGAATAGGCATCTGACCATTAGCTTCTAGGTAGAGCCACATGAACATTGTGGTGCCATGAGTACAAACGGTTAAGTTACTGCCACATGTACCAAAGTTAGCAGGCAGTTCTAATACCTGGTCAACACCATTGAGTGAGATTGCCTGCCCTTTGACACCACTCACAATAGAAGGGAGGCCAGCTGCTTGGGGGTCAGCCACCAAGACAGCCAGGTCATCCAGGCTGAAGTGAACATCAGGAACTGAAAAGAATGCAATACTCTAATGGATCACAACTAATGTTGACCCTACAACAAGGTATGGCACACCCACATGTCAGCTTCTCCTCCCGTTGGTATACATAGTTGTGACACCCGCTAGTATCTTATTGCATTTTTCTTTGTTTTTCAAATGTTGAGTCTACCATTCATCTATTGACTACATGAAGTCATTGTAAGTGGGAATCCAGATTCTATTTCGACAACACGGAGGATGTTTTCAAGTAAATTACTTGTGTCTTGATTTCTATCTTTTTGAACTGTAAACACAGACTTTTGGAGTTTCTCTATAGCTTACACCTCTCCAGGGAACAGTCCAAAGATACAGTTAAATCACACAAACAGGCTTCAATTCCGTGTTGAGTATGATATTCATATAGATGAAGCCACAAATCAATACGACAAAGCAGAAATGTGTACATGTTATGTTTGATTCTTCACAGAAAGGGTTCCTGTTTGACAATGCGTAGTAGTAATAGTGAAAAAATAGTAGATTTACTTACCTTGTACTGTGTTCTGGTAGAAATCCGTTATAAATGTACTCTCAAAGACAGTGTCCCAAGAATCCATCCTTCCCACCAGACCACCCAGATACCCAGTGCGGTCCGTGCACCGGCCTATCTCTGCAGTCCAAGTACTTGCTGCTTCTACACTGGAAGTAGCTATAGGCTGAAGTTGGCCGCTGCCGGCAGAGTCCCCGTTGATGAAGAAGTCAATGAACCCAGAAGCATTGCCAGCCACTATGAGCTGCTGCCACACCCCCAGCGTGATGGCCCTTGTGGATGTGTGGGTGTTGCTGGACGCCGTGACGTTACTCTGCAAGTATTTTATTACAAAAACTAATTGTGCAATTTGATGACAACGTGGTAAATAAAACAAAATTACGATTGCCTTTTGTTCTATCATGTTATAATGTTAAAGAGAAATATTCCAATAATCAATATTTGCTGTTGCTCACAAATATTTCCAAAGACAATAAATTTGATGTTGATGGATAGCGAGCATGATTATCAGTCATTCCGGTGCTTAGACCTCTAATCATGATTTGTATAACCTCTGGGAAAACCTATCATGTGAGCAGTGTGGGGTGCCCAACCCTTAGTATGGACACACAACTGAGGATTCAGGCCCAGAGTCTGAGGTGGATGGTAACTCACCAGTCAGCAAAGCTACAGGCGCCAGGGTCATTCTTTTTAGATACATTAGCTGATTACAGTTTACCGCAATCTCTGTTTGTATTCATGCATAGCTCTAGCCATGATGAATAGAGATTATGTGAGCTGTGTTTCTTAAAGCTTCCATACTACTTGGCACACTCAAACCTATATTATCTTCATTTGTATCTCAGATGATTGTATGACCTTTTCCCTATTATAATCTGTCATTTATTTTGGCAAGAGATTCTTAATATGTGCAATACAAGACTCTAATTCCAAGTATTATTTATATTCTGGTGGGCTTTGATAGTTTAGTGTTAAAACATGACATCAGGTGGCAGCACTGAGTGGACTGCTACCTAAAAGTCATTCATTGCTGGTCTTACCAACAGAGTCTACTATTTCCTGGTGTAACACTGCAGATGGTGCCAACTTGTTGATGTAATTAAGTGCTGAATAGAATGCTTGAAGCATTCTATTTTTTCTGATCTTTATCTTTGAATTTAGCACAGTTAAAAGTCACAAATCTGATTGAGATATTACCAGTACACTGCACTAAGGAGACCCTTTTTAAATATGCAGAAAGTGAACGTTCTATATATCTCAGGTAGTATCCCAGCTTTAACCAGTTGGCGAAAGGTGTGAGAGCTCTTGTGCAAAGAGTACATTTGTGTTTCTTAATGCATTTTCACGCCCACCCACAGGTTGACAATGGCCATTTAAATCAACTAAAAATTGAAACATATGAGCTTACAGGTTAAATGTACATTAGATGTTATTTTTGCAGACTGTTTTGTTAAGGAATTGCAGCATTTTGCATATTAGGGGCTTGTTTCAATGCATTTCTACTTAGCCTAACACCATGACACCATTGATACTATAACATCCTCTAACAGATGTAATCCTCTACTGATAAGATGCAGCCCAGAGAAGGCCTAGGCCTGTTAGCATAGGTAACATCGAAGACTAAGCAAAGACTTGGCAAAGACTTGGCAAAGACTTGGTGAAGACTTGGCAAAGACTTGGCAAAGACTACACTCTGTCCCTCGGCCTACTCTCCTGTTACTGGATGCTTAATCATTAAGGGCTAATATATAGGGCGTTCAGACCATTTTTATTGAGTGCAGAAAGGTTGTGTTTTTTGTGCAGGATGGATATACGAGATCTTAACTAAGAGATATACATTGTGATGATTTAACAATGGAGCAATGGGTAAAGCATTGAGACTTACCTGTATGGCAAGATGTCCTGCAGAATCTAAGTAAAATTCCCATGTCTTCCCATCGCTTAGAGTTGTGGAAAAAAGGCATCTCTTGGTAGATGGAGAGTTGGGAGGAAGATCTATCCACAAACTGTAAGTAAAGCCGCCAGTGCAGAGGTCCAAACCAAATGGACATACTTTGGTTGGCACAACCAGGTTCATGTACTGGCTGTTCCCATTCAGCACGGTGTACCTGTGGACAACAAGTAAACATTTGCTGTGAATATTGTTAGGCAGGGTACATCATCTGGCTCATAGAAGTAAACAGGTGGATAGTAAGAGTAAAGAACAATTTAAAGTTGATATCTTGCCATTTGAAGCGTTGATTTCACAGTCATCAAATCAATGATCCATCACTGACCTGTTGCCTATTCGTCCTGCCACTATAGTTTATTATTCCCGACGGATAAGCAACGAATCGGCAATTTGATGATTGTGGAATCACGTCTTACATCTTTCAATTTGCATGTAACCATTACCGTGGGGTTTTGCACAGCTAATAACGATATTGTTAGCCTTTAGAAAGGTTATGATAAAGATCATCTTTTGGTGATCTTTGCAAGTTTATTTCTCACTAAATGGCATATCTATCTTATGGTATACTTTAATAGCGATTGCATTTAAGGATAGCAGTATGATCTTTAATTTTGTAAAGGTTTTTGACGATATCGTCATAATTTCGCTGTGCAACAGCCCACTGGAATTTTCATCAAATCAGTCCGATTTAAAGCCAGAAAATTGTGTGCTACTTTACAAATCGTATTCGTTGTCATAAATAATGTAACTATAAACCCTGCAGCAATGAACTGAACCCTGTCCTGCTGGGTAGCAGGCCAACAACATGGATACGACACCCAGCTAACGGAAATACATTATTTTATGTCAAAATAACATTTTTAATGTTATATAACGTTTTGCCACACAAATGATCCATAGAGAAACGTTATATAACGTTGTATAACGTCTTTTGTTTACTGGGCAAACCTTGAAAAGTCGCCTCCAGACACATAAGCCCCATCCATCAATTGTGCAGTCACTTGGGTGCCGACTATTTCGCTTCCTGATACCGTTGATGGGTTAAAGCGCACGGTACCACCTTCAATGAAAACATTACAATAAATGAGTACCCATCTGCGGTCAATTATAGTATTTTGGTAAATGAGTGTTTCCTTATCAGGCCCTTAATGACATGAAAAATATTTGAGGAAAAGTATCCTTAATCCTTAAAGCTAAAATTACGTCGCACAGAAGATCCCTAGTGGTTTTAATTTAATTAACTATGGTTCCCAACCGGCTAGGACCAATATCTACCATTTAGAAAAATAAAATGGTTTCCATGGCAACCAGAAATTGTCAGATATGCACAGTTTAGAAAGAAACCATTTGATCGTACATTCGAAATAAAGAAGCCGAGCGTTTCCATGAAGTATATTGAATTCCTCGTTAAAAAATACAGCAGAGCAACTGACACATCACATAGTATTGATATTTCGAAATCTGACTAGAATCTAGAATGTAGACTAGTTATTAACATTTAGGAATAAAAACAGTTGATTTGCACCTTTGGATTTTTTACTAACAGGCATTTAGCAATGGACAATATGGGCTCAACGAATACAATGTATATCCCATGTATGTAAACTGATTAATTTTAATTGGTTCTTGTGGGATTAAATTTCTTATTTAATTCCTTTGGCAATAGACTCCAAATATTAGTTATGAATGATCATGAACTGTGCTGTGCTCGGTAGGCAATGCATATAATAACATATAGCTGTGTCTCATGAGATCGTAACAATTGGATAGTCTTTGACCGGGTGACATCTTTGACCAGATGACATCTTTGACCAGGTGACATCTTTGACCCGGTGACGTCTTTGACCAATGCACAATGATTTGATTTTTCACAGGGGGAAGGGGGGTTTGGAAAAGATCTTTTTACAGAGTAATTATGAGGTATAAACATACTAAAACATAAAGAAGAAATCAACCATTAAATACGTTTTTTTTACTATGATAAAATAACTTTTTACTCAATGGTCAAAGACATCACAACAAAATAATGGTAATACATGTATTGGTAAATGAACATATATTATGTGTTACCGTACCTAGTTGGGTCAGGCTATAATTATAACCAAATCGAAATAAAATTTGTAATATGTAGTATTATGATATACTTTTACTTTTACAACCCATTTCTTTCTATATTGGCCCCGTTTCAACTATCATAATTCTTTCTGATCAAAGACGTCACCCGACCAAAGACGTCACCCGACCAAAGACCATCCAATTGTTACGATCTCATGAGACACAGCCATATGTATAAAGGTTCATTAGTTCTCTGCAGTGTGCTTCCCCTCGATGTGAGTCGTATCCCATATAAAATCCACGATATTGAATTCTATTGCTTACTTTCATAAGCTTCGGCACTGGAGGTTTGGCAGTAAGTTCCCGAGAAGCCGATTCTGCAGACACAGTTACCGTCTCGGTCTTCGCTGCCTCCATTCTTACAGAGTGAAGCCACTGAAATTTGTCAAATAAGATAATTTATTATGATAACTGAAGACATTTTTCCAATCATTTCACATCATCTTAAATCAGGACATATATACAAGGTATTGACCTTGTGTGGATCTAAATAATTGTCGGATGATGTTTTTACATTACATACCATGAGTATGACACGTTTATCGATAGTAACCGTTTTTGTATCTGTAACCTTTAAAATCGTTACCAAATAGTGAGAAGTAATCTCAATAGTTGTCTACTGTTTTTTCCTACTTCAAATTATATCATATTGTCATAGGAATCTGTGGATTTACATATTTACAAGGGAAGAGTGTAGAATCATTAGGCATCTAGATACAACATTGGTATCCTAGTGAGTTAAACCGTATCCATCGCTTATATCTACACGTTAGTATTTACCTTTACCACCGAGTTAAACTTACTCTAAACTCCTTTATACTAAGGATATGGAATTGTGCAGAGCAATGAGTAACCCCATATCACGCTGACACTAAATGAGAATTAGGCAGTGACTTTGAAATAGTCATGTGATGTATGTCACCCAGGTTGTCCCCACCGTACCGTCACACTGTGAGGCATGGCACAGGGTAGGGCAAAGACAAAGCCAACTCTCTCAACGACACTTCAAACAAAACGTATAGTCGCCATGATCATACACAAAGTATTTTGGCTCTGTGATAAAGTTTATAAAACCCAGAAAAGCACATGAATTAAAGATTTTCACAGTGATTAACATAGCCAAGAGGATGAAGGGCATTCCAAAGAGCAATCTTCTTTTTCATACTGCACACCAATCACAAATCATCACAAGGATTACGCCATATGAGGATCACCTGCGGCTGTTGATGCTACAAGAGTAAGACGTATATCAATATGTAGTCAGTTTGTATTGGGATCACATACCTTTAAGAGACAAATTAATTTTGTGTGTGTATATTATATATATAGATATATATATATATATATATATATATATATATATATATATATATATATATATATATATACGTTACTCATATATGTTCTTTCACATGATCATGTGTTCCTCATATGTTACAATGATAAAGGGGATTTAGCTTTCATCATAGTCATTATAGTAGTAACTTACTTTGTGTTCTAGAAGATTCTTGAAGATGATAACAAACAAAATGAACACTCAAGGATGAAATATACAAATATATATATATATATATTTATATATATATATATATATATATATATATATATATATATATATATATATATATATATATATATATATATATATATATAATGCTATCATGTACTAAACATAACTGTTTACTCATAGGCTCTGTGGTTATACACCCTCCAATACCAAATTCAGAATTTCAAACAGGGATTGGGAGTGGGGAGTGTGCTTGTAAACAATGCTAACTATACACCGGGTGAAGTAAATCAAGTCCTGAGGAGTAACCTCACCCATCAGAGAAATGCAGTCGCATCCTCAAAGCATTCACCACAAATCATAGAACATATAGCAAAGCATAACATGCAGTCAACAGATTCCACGGTATTAATTATGGACAGAAACATGTGAAATATGGGTGTATCTGGAAGGAAGTAATAGATAGGGGTGCCAAGGTTTGAGGTACAATGTATGTTGAGGGTTTTCCATTTCTGTTGTCCATTCCGTCTAGAAACAATCGAAACGAAATGAAATTTTTAAAACAGAAGACAATATTAGACCAACAGATAAACCTTACCTGATAAGGGAATATATCCAAAACAAACAAAAAGCAATTGAATTAGTTATTCATAAGGCAGACAGCTATTGCATTAGATGTCATATATCACTGAATAGAATTATTTTGACATCACTGAATATAGCAAAGATGATACATGTACCAAGCATAATTATGTACTTTAAGACTTTACATTTTCAATTCAAACACACTCTACATTGATGTGTAAAATTGTCGTACCTTGACCCAACATGTATTAGATGTCATTAGATTACCTGTAGTTGTCGCTGCCGCTGTGCTAGTTGTTGTTACTGTATAATAGTTTCATTATCAAGTCAATTAACCATTCATATAATCAATCTTTGTGTAATTGTCCCAGAGTGAATCGTTCAATTTACCAATACATACAGGCAGAAAGCTAATTTACTAAGCCGCTGATCTCAAATTAAAGTTTGAAGAAGAGGGTCAACAAATGTGAATAATTCAAATGATTTTATATCATCCTATCTATTGGATAGACACAAGCATAGCTAGTGTGACTGATGGATATTACAGCTATAGACCTATTTCAAAATTTCGGAATTACATTCTGTTACAATTTAAAATTACAAAATGTATAGACCTCCCAGAGAATAGTTTGTGAATGGATGAGAAACTCGGGAGTGTATCACTCCTGTAGGGTCGGCATGAGGTTTAAGGAGTTGACCGATGTACCTGGTGTTGTGGTCGTTGTCTCAACTGTTGTGGTTGGAACTGTTGAAGTCGTTGTCACCTCTGTAAAACAAACGTCGATACTGGTTATAGCTACGTCAGCCATAAGGTTTGCTGGTCTAGAAATTAAAGGGCTTGTAAAATACAGAGGAAGGAGGTCAAATGATTGAAAGGCTGTTTGGTAAGGGGCAAATATCGGGAGGCACTTGAATGAGGGGCCTGTTAGGCTAGATAGTCTCAAAATTGCAAGATAGTCTCAAAATACCATAGTTTTGTTAGCATCTTACAACCATCAGGCTAGATAGTCTCAAAATTGCGAGATAGTCTCATAATCCTGACACATAGTCTCAAAAGTGCGAGATAGTCTCAAAACATTATAGTTTTGTTAGTATCTCGCAACCATCAGGCTAGTATAGTCTCAGAATCCTTACAGATAGTCTCAAAACTGCGAGACAGTCTCAAAATATTATAGTTTTATTAGTATCTTGCAACCCTCAGGCTAGATAGTGTAACGATCGCGGAAAAGTCTTCTGGAGAAAGCGGGACTCGAACCCACGACCCTCAGATCACGTTATCTGCTGCTCTACCAACTGAGCTACTTCCCCGTCTGACGATTTGACTGCACCGTATGTTACTGGATCGGTATGGTACAGAGGGGAGCCGGATTACCCAAGTGATATAGGGGCTTATCACCAAGGCAGAGGGAATCCGACCCCTGCAATAGTCTCAAAATTGTGAGATAGTCCCAAAAGCCTGACAGTCTCAAAACTATGAGATAATAACGTTTAGAGACTATCTTGCAACCCTCAGGCTAGAATAATTATTTATTTATTGTCCTCAAACAGTTTGCAAGTAAATAGTGACACACTACTGGGTTGTTCTACCTATAGTCACCTCAGATGGGATGCTGTTCTGTTCAGCCCTTTATCCCCTGACAGCGGTCACTGACTTATTGACAAACTGAGGTGTAGAATATACACTGGATAAAATCCAGTGTATTAAAAGTAGGCTTCTAAACTATGAGACCTATTGAAGCTGGGTGGTCTCCCAGATTTTGATCCAACACATAGACCTATCATAGGTCTAGTTTTGGGACACACCTTAGCAACATTGTAAACACTGACCTGGATTGCTTCTGGGTTGGTCACATGGCACATGGCACTCCGCCCAGACTAGTCACACATATATTTGCTTACCAGGTGGAAGGGGTTAAAAATAGAATATATATATATAGAACCCGGATCAGTTCGGCTGGCTATTTCTGTCACTGCCACCAGGCCGTACTCCTACCTGACCCACCGGTATGTGACGACATAACTCGGGTTTGGTCTGCGGGCTGTGGAGTGTGACCCGGCATCCTGCTCGTCCAGCCGTGACTGACACGGGCTTCCCGAGATTCTTCGGGACTCAAGTGTTTATGAGTTAGTTAGCTGAGTTACATAACCATAGGTATATAAACCCCCGTGTCCCTCTACTCTGGGAAGCAGTCTTGCTGTGCTTTCCTGCTAGCTTGGTTGTTTGGCAGCAGAGATTCCTAGAACTCTTCTGCACCTTTAGACCAGTTCCATTTGCTGCTAGAATCCTGGTTGCTCTTGCGTCCCTCTCCCTTCTTTCCTCTGGGGTTCAGTGGAGATTGTATACGAGAGAGCCGGGGAATAGAGATTTGAGATAAGACCGTGAGCATGTCACTCCTGTAACATTGAACACCATTTAGGGTTGAAGCATATTCCGTTTGTTCATTCCTGTATGATTAACGAGCTATTTTATGTGCCAACAGTAATAAAAAAGTATTTTCTCACATGTCTGTAGGAGTAAGGGAGATACGGCGTAGGCTACGGCCTAGAGTAAAATTTCATGCTAAACAGAAGGTGCATACATTTGATCAAAGTATGGAGGTTGCCCGCTTGGAAAAGGAGGGAGCTCAAGGTGGTGACTCTGAGCCAGAGAGGGATACTGAGTCACTACGTGGTGCACCTACCAAGTGGACAGTGCTCGGGGAACATGCTTTACCAGATGATGATTGGGTGCTAATCCAGGGGAAAAAAGGGCCCGAGAAGGTAGCTGTGGATGAGGTAGGGGTAGAGAGTGATTCTGACCTGCCCAGTCTGGAGGGGCTATTTGATGCACACAGTGATTGGGAACACAGGCCATTAACAGCTGTAGGAGTAGTAAAACTGGCCGGAGGTGGCGCCACTATGGGGAAAGAGAAGACAGCTCAAGGTTGAGGAGGAATCCCTTAGAAAGATAGTTGAAGAGAGGAAGACCTTTGAGAAAGGTTTTCTAGCCGATAGAGCAGGTAGAATAGAGGAGCATGCAGCTCAACTCAAGAACCTTGAAGAGGTCTCTGCTAATATTGGGATACTGGAGGGCAAAGAAGAACATTTGAAGGTGGAAACCAAAAAACTAGTAACTCAGAATAGAGAGATTAGTTCCGAGATTCTTGCCAGGGAAATCCGAGTGTCCGAGTTTGATGAATTGATTGGGATACAAAGTGCAAAGTTGGCAAAGTTTGAGAAACTTGCCCGACAGCCTAAGGGGTCCCTATCAGTGAAGCCTAAGATAGCATTTCCTGATACGGCTCCATTTCCTGAGGTGATAGAGGATTTATCAAAGGATGAAACTTTTGTCACTGCTCAGGAACCATTGGAGCTGGGGAGAAAAGAAGCAGAAGGAGGGGGTAACACTGAGGAGCTGGATGAATCCATGGTGATACATACGGATGATATGTTATATGGTGTGAGTGGGCAATGTAGAGTATTAAGATAGGTAAGAATGAAGAGTTTATGATGGAGTTGTTTGGTAGGATTGAATCAATGTTCCAGAATAACCTGGAATGTTTTCTGGAGGAGAAAGAATCGGCAGATGGAGAGGGAAACACTGCTAAGGGAGTATGGACGAGTGAGCCCATAGATAATGCTGTGCGTGGAAGTTCTTCTGGGGGAGTAGTTCATTCTACTCCAGCTCCAGTATCAAGTGCTATAAGTGGACCAAATATGATGGGCCCTATGGATTCGTCTGCTGTGGCACCTGCGAGATGTGGGGATGGTGCAAAGGATGCACCACCTTCAACAAGGGTGCCACAGGGACAAAAAGATCCTGTTCCTCCCGTCACTTGTAATAGTGGATGGGGAGGGGTAGGAGCCGATAATGTCTACGATAGTGGAAGACCTGTTTATACCACACCACGTCCACCTGTGTACAATTCTCAAAGGACAACTAATTCCATATATAGTATACCAAGGACTATGGTTACCATGAATGCTTCACCACTGCATCATCATAGAGATGTCTATGGCTGATGAGTTGGTGTACCAGGGTAATCCTGCTATTAGGAGACTGGGCATTGATGCAGTACCAAATGATGTGGGGAATTCGACGGCTGTAGACTATGTCTTAGAACAGGTCAGTATCCCTGTACATACAGGAATGACTCCGGTAAAAAAGCAGGCAATCAAATTGAAGGAGTTTGATGGCAGTATACCGTGGAAGAAATGGTTCACAGGTTTCTCGGCAGACATGCGCCATAATGGTTGGAAGGGTGATGAGTGCCTTGCTGCACTATCATGGTGTTTGTCCTGGTGACCTCGCCCTGACTAGCTTTGAACTATGGGCCTTATGGGCTTTAGGCTCCGCTTCTGGTGCTGATCCCACCGCTGAGCTGGAGGCGAGAGTTCAAGAGGATGGTGAGGGGCACCGACAGTTTAGAATGGCTCCCCGAGTGCTAGCAGCGGAAACATTTGAGACATTGAGTCCTAGTGATCCATGGCTGGTGAGGAAGTTATCTAGCCTGTATATAGATGGATTGAGGGATGATAGATTGTCAGCTGAGATTGGTTCTCAGTGGAAGACAACAATGTCGCTAGCGGACATCTTCGAACTCACCGAAGATGCCTCAGGAAAAAGGAAGTTGTTAAAAACTGTTGAGGCAACCACTTTAGCTGGAAGTGACGCACCCTTGGGGGGGGGGGGTGATCTGGTTAAGGATGGGATATAAGATCATTGAGAAAAGTATTGAGGCTGGGGCGGCTGAAAAGGTCACATCATGTGGTCATGATAAGGGGAAACCTAACAAAGACACGGAATGTTACAATTGTGGGAAGAAGGGGCATTTTGCTAGGACATGCTGGTCCAAGGATACCGGGTAGGTATCAGTAGTAGAGGAACAAAAAGATGCCCCCATTTCTGACCAAAGCCCACCACCGACAGAAAACTGTTAGGGGTTGTTGTTGATGACAAGATAACAACCCCACCTGTGATTGTCGAGGGTACTGTCACGAGTATATCAAGGGAAGACATCACGCTGGAACCGCTGGGGCTGGCCGCACCTGATAAACCAGGTGGAGTGGAATTTCAGGGTACAAATAAGATGGTGTCAATGGATTAGCTCCCCAAGACACTGTTCATAAAATTGAGTTGCTGGACGAGGTACAGCGATTCTGTGCTTCACGGCTCAAACCCAGGAAGTGTGGGAAAGTATTTGGAGTGCTAAAAGACCATCACCTGAGACTGTTACAAACAGGCATCTCCAGACTCCATCCTCTCGGTGCTACCTTTATAGATCACATATACACAAATAGCACAAATGTTACAAACTATGGCACCCTTAATTTATTACTGTCTGATCACATACCTACCTTTGTTGTACTAAAACACATACGCAAACCTAAAATTGTGGAAACTATCACAAGAGTTTACAAGCAACATAATAAAGATAAGATGATTTTACATGTTACTAACCACAACTGGGACCCCTTACATCTCATAGCTGACCCCACAGAGCAATGGGACCATCTTGAAAACGTCTTAAAACTATATCTAGATGAAACCTGCCCAGTAAAAACCTTCAGAATTAGAAAAGACACTCCGAGATGGTTCCCTCCTGACCTGCTGGAACAATTGAGGTTGAAAAATGAGGCATACAGAAGGGCCCACAGAAGCCGTGGTCTGGATGTTGACAGCTTACTGACGGCACAGCGCCTCAGAACATTGACTAACAGGAGAATACACACAGAGTTTGCGTTGCAAGTCAAAAACACTGTTGAAATACACAAGGACAACCCATCTAAATTCTGGGCTATCATAAATAATCTGTTAGGTAATGGGAAAGCTGGCAACGCCACGATACATCTTAAAGATGAGAATGACACAGACATTAGCTTAGATGATACTAGTGACTATATTAATAATTTCTATGGCAAAGTTGGCAGCAAACTTGCTGACAAATTCTCACATCTAGATGGTGATACTAGTCCACTAGAGGTATTACAAAACTTAGAATACACTGAAGGAGAATTTCTCTTTAGACAAGTATTAACTAAGGATCTAATCTCATATATCAAAAAGATTGACAGGAAAAAGTCAGCTGGGGTTGATTACTATAACTCAAATGTCATGAAAGACTATCTCTTACTAACTGTGCCACACCTTAAATGTCTAATTGACAACTGCCTTAACAAAGGTATCTTCCCTGACAAGTGGGCTTCGGGGACCATTATACCTATTCCCAAGAAAGGTGACCTCCAGAATCTAAGCAATTGGCACCCTATCACCCTCTTGCCCCTAATGAGCAAAATCATGGAAAGGGTAGTGCACTCACAACTTATGGGATATCTTATGGAAAATAAATTACTTTTAGACTTCCAATTTGGTTTCACCCCAGGCAGATCAACGGCTGACGCTGTCCATGAACTAACACAAGACATATATATGTCCATTGGGAGGGGAAAGCTTTCCTCATGTCTATATATAGACATGAGGAAGGCTTTCGACACGGTCCACCATGGCAGGCTATTGGACAAACTGGGCATGATGGGAGCCAACCGATCAGTACTTCGGTGGTTTGATAGCTACCTGGGACACAGAAGTCACAGCACATTTGCCAATAAAAAATTGTCTAATCCCATTCATGTTAAGTACGGGGTGCCCCAGGGCTCGATACTGGGGCCCCTCCTTTTCTCAGTTTATATAAACAATCTCCCTAACACTGTAGAAAATTCAAAGGTTATACTTTACGCTGATGATGCCGTTATGATCACGGAAGGGAAGAGAGCAGATGATCTATCTCGTATTGGTCAACCTGATTTAGACAATATACTGCACTGGTGTGCCACTAACAGACTTACAATAAACAATGAAAAAACTATGCAGGTTTTATATGGTACAGCACCTAAAACTAATGGTGTCAATGGGCCAACGCTGAGCATTGAAAACAAACATGTAGAACGAGTGAAATCTTTCTGCTACTTAGGCGTCACCCTAGACGAAAATTTAACTCTAAAACAACATATGGCGGGAGTAAGGAAGAGAGGAAATTACAAACTGAAACAAGCCAACAGAATTCGGGACTCTATTGACAATAACACTTTCCTCATAATATATAAGCACTGTATATTGCCTTCCTTAGAATATTGTAACTTCATTTTGGATAGCAGCACATATCTAGACATTAAGAGTATACAAACCATACAAAATAGAGGTCTCAGAGCCGCTCTCAAAATTAGAAACCCCAGAGATATTTCTATAGATGATCTTCATACTGAATGTAAATGTAAAACCCTAGTCAAAAGACGAGACATTCAATTATTGTTACATTTATACAAATTGTCAAAAGTAGTTGAGAATATAATCACAACGGAAAATCCTAGGACACGTGCAGCAAACAAAGTCAAATTTAAGATTGGGAGAATGAAGCTCCAAGTGGTAAAAAAATCACCACTTGGTAGAGGCATAATCCTATGGGATTCTCTAGACAAACAAACCCAAGTCTTAGACACTCGGGCCCGGTTTAAAAATGCAATTATAAATCGTGATTTTACAATCATTAAGCAAAGACACGCTGCCCTACATTAACTAATTAATTAAAGGGAGCTTACATGTTTCCTATCTATATTTGTCTCCCTTCCCTGAGATAAAAGGATGGTACACTGCACCAGCCGTGCCCTCCTAGCTGATAATACTTTTTGTGTAGATGGTATATTGCACCAGCAATGCCCTCTTGGTTTATATATATATATATATAGTCATGTACTTGGTAGATGGTACATTGCACCAGCAATGCCCTCACATCTTATTGATTATTGATTAGTACTAATATTACAGTTAACCTGACGGTACATTGCACAAGCAATGCCCTCTTATAAAAAGGACAAAAGAAGCCGAGGACAGAAATGATGCCGGACGCTGAATATGGATTCGTCTAATTTAATTACTCATTCACTTTATCTTTATATAGGACGGTACATGTGCACCAGCACTGCCCTCCAGTAATTACCAATATGGTACATTATTAGAAATAGTAATTAATAATGAGTAATTAATAATGAGCCCACCAACGCTCTACGCTCCAAGTCACAACCTGGTGAAATATTTAATATCCGTTGTTCCACATTTTCTATGGACCTAATCCTATGGCTTAACAGCCTTTATTTATAACATAAGACATAATCATATGACATCTCAATACTCTGTTTGTACATATGTTGGCGTTCTTCAGCTTCTGAAAATCACAGCGCAAGCCGTGAATTAGCTTGAATAAAAATCTTGAATCTTGAATCTTGAAACCCAATGATCCTGTTAGGCTAGATAGTCTCAAAATTGCAAGATAGTCTCAAAATACTATGGTCTTGTGACAACCTTGCAACCCTTAGGCTAGATAGTCTCAAAATTGTTAGATAGTCTAAAAATACTATAGTTTGGATTCTCTGGGGGGTGATAATTGTTTTTTGCACCTTGGATCGTCAATCGAGGTATTGGCAGATAGGGATGCATCCTGAGAATAAGGAAAAGACCGCCTTTACCACTCACAGGGGACTGTTTGAATTCAATGTGATGCCATTTTGGTTGTGTAATGCTCCGGCTACAGGGGAAGCACATACAATTACTAGTTAGTAAGGGTTTGTCTTTGGCCCAAGCTAGGGGGTTTGTGGATGTGCCTGGGAACGAGGGACAGATAGCTGGAGGGTTTCCCCTCCTCCCTGTAGGGAACAGGAAAGCACCACCCGGTTTGGGGGTAGGGAGGGCTGACCCGAATTTTCCCGGGATACCCTTAACTCCAAAATTATCTGCTCTGGTGGGTACCCCACCGGGCGTCATGTCATATGAGAGGGGGGAGCGCCCTGTTCATGTGACATTTGTTCCAGACTGGGAGGCTCCTGATCATAATATATCGGAGACCATTCCAAAAATGTCGTTGATGTCACTGGTGAACAGATTTGAACAATTCAATATGAATGACGTCATCCCGGGTATGACCTTATGTAGGAAAGCTTATGTAGAGCTTTTAGCAAAAGTCCATGAGAACAAGAGTACCATGAAGTACAGGAGCCCGCCTTACAATGCCAAAAGCACTCCGGGAGGGGTTACCAAAGAGGAAGGTAGACCTAGACTTCCAGTATTTGCCGATAGAGAGAGAGACATGGAACTCCAGTGGTTAGAGAACCCAAGCTCCAAAGCTTTTCAGGCATATCGATTTTGCTATGAGGTAATCAAGCAGAGCATGGGAACATACAGGGCCCCGGATCTATCAAATGAGGATAGGGAAAGGCTTAAGTGGGCTTGCTTGTCTTATGTCCCTCCAGGAACTCCTACTTATGAAGAAGGGAGGAGCTGGAGGGTAGGCCGTGGTTTGTGTCGCTTTACTGACGACAGTATGAAGTCATAGCTCACCACGCCACCCAGGACTAAACGCTCTGTAGCTGGTAGTGCAAAGAGTGTGCAAAGAGTAAAAATTGAACTCATAGCACCTTCTGAACAAGTGGTAGCTGAATTGAAAACCACTATGCAAATTGAGCAGAGATCGTGAGAGTATCAGAGATAATCTGAAGATTAAGCCCTTGTCATATCTATCATGGCTTGGTAATGAGAAACAAGGATATATTTTGGAGTTGCCTAATCAGGCTCAAAGATGAATGTGCTCAAAGCAGGTGGTCTTGTAATATATTGCTGAAACATTGGAGGTACTCTCAACACCTACTCAGTAACCAAGTAAAGGTAACTCACAGATGTTGCTGCCAAAATGAAAATGATTGTAACATACAAAACGGTTTTTCTATGTTAAACAGGAATCTCTTCAATACGTACCTGCAGCACTTGTTGTGGTAGGCATGGTTGTTGAAGTAGTAGTTGTTTCTGTAAAAACAAAGTCTCTTTGATTATAAACAATATGGATTAGAAGACTTCATGAAATCCCTTTCCTATCCAATAACTTCAAAGTCTAACTGAAAATCCCTTAACCCTTTGAGAGTGAGGATCAACTATATTTGATTCCATGGCCGAGCAAGCATCTAATATAGTTGATGCCATGGCAGGGCGAGCATTGACTATAGTCATCATAACTCTACAGGTTTCAGCAAAGCCTTGCCCGTTGAGGAAAATTCCTGCAAAATTTCTCGCCTTCCCACCTTACTATATCAATTTGTGGCTGCCCTTAAAACGTTAAATAATTACTGCAGATGCCTTAATGCTCTGTATATGCAAACATTGAGACCGAAAACATGAGCATTTAGACCAGCCTTGTGCTCTCGACATTTGAGATGTATGATGAGGTAGACCAAAAGTATGTTCAATTGTATACATTCTTCTATACACATTATCCATGTGTTTTTTCTACAATTTAATTGAATGTCATCCATGTACTTTTTTACTATTTAAATTTTACAATTTAAATGAATGTCATGCATGGATTTTTAACCCTGACCCTTGCTTTAACCCTCTCACCACCAGCAGGCTGCTGTAGCAGCCAGAGTACCGATTCTACGGAGCTGATTGAGAAAATATTACTCACAATTGATGAAAATGTGTCCTTACATGTCCTAGTCAAAGGACCCCATATTTGGTATCATATTAAAGTGTATGACATCCCCTTTCATAACTTGCATTCCATTTGTGTTTTGCAAGAACGTTAAGGGAGCAGCTATGCCAATATCTCATTTTTAAATTTTGATATTTGTAATTTTTTCAAATTTATGGCAAAACTACAGAGAAATCTGGCGGTGGCAGGGTTAATTATGAAAAAGAATTCATGAAGTGTACCTTGAGTAATATGCAGCCTGACAGCCGGAAGTCGGAGTTCACTTGTTGTCCAACTGGACGAAGTATAAAAACTTGAGTCAACAGATATGTCAGAATAGTACTTCTCAATGTATTCAACAAGATTAGTTGCTGTATATCCAGTTGAAAGAAGACTGGAAGCTGTTGACGAGGCATAGGGAATGAGGGGAGTACTGGTTGATCGGTAGTAGTGGACTCCAAACACATCATTTTCCTCCACAGAAATTGGGCTTGTGAAATTGTAAGTTTGAACTCCGACGCCTGTAGAAATCACTTCATTTTTAGATCTGAGATACTTGTAGTCGTAGCTCCCACTGATGTAATAAATATCCAGATACCATGTTCCAGATCCAAGGGCATAGAATGATACAGAAGTAAGTGTGCCCTTACAAGAGATGGGTTCATTGTAGATGACTAACATGTATTCTGGTGGAGTGTCAGCATATGTGAGAAGAGACAGAATGGTGTCTGAAAAGCAGGGTAGTGCTGAACCTACAATCACTGAAAGAACAAGTCAAAGACCAATGTAGTGTGTGTTCATGTGGCACAAAAATAGGTAAGGATACATGACAACCATCACAGACTAATTAGGGTTCAAGATGAATGTGCTCAAAGCAGGTGGCCTTGTAATATATTGCTGAAACATTGAAGGTACTCCCAACACCTACTCAGTAACCAAGTAAAGGTAACTCACCAGATGTTGCTGCCAAAATGACAATGATTGTAACATACAAAACGGTTTTTCTATGTTTAACAGGAATCTCTTCAATACATACCTGCAGCAGTTGTTGTGGTAGGCATGGTTGTTGAAGTAGTAGTTGTTTCTGTAAAAACAAAGGCTCTTTGATTATAAACAATATGGATTAGAAGACTTCATGAAATCCTTTTCCTATCCAATAACTTCAAAGTCTAACTGAAAATCCCTTAACCCTTTGTATGTGAGCATCGACTATAGGTGATGCCATGACAAAGCAAGCATCTAGTATGGTTGATGCCATGGCAGGGCGAGCATTGACTATAGTCATCATAACTCTACAGGATTCAGCAAAGCCTTGCCGTTGAGGAAAATTCCTGCAAAATTTCTCGCCTTCCCACCTTACTATATCAATTTTTGGCTGTCCTTACAACATTGAATAATTACTGCAGATGCCTTAATGCTCTATACATGCAAACATTGAGACTGAAAACATGAGCATTTAGACTAGCCTTGTGCTCTCCACATTTGAGATGCATGTTGAGGTAGACCAAAAGTATGTTCAATTGTGCACATTCTTCTATACACATTATCCATGTGCTTTTTCCACAATTTAATTGAATGTCATCCATGTGCTTTTTTACTATTTAAATTTTACAATGTAAATGAATGTCATGCATGGATTTTTAACCCTGACCCTTGCTTTAACCCTCTCACCACCAGCAGGCTGCTGTAGCAGCCAGAGTACCGATTCTACGGAGCTGATTGAGAAAATATTACTCACAATTGATGAAAATGTGTCCTTACATGTCCTAGTCAAAGTACCCCATATTTGGTATCATATTAAAGCATAGGACATCCCCTTTCATAACTTGCATTCCATTTGTGTTTTGCAAGAACGTTAAGGGAGCAGCTATGCCAATTTCTCATTTCAAAATTTGATATTTGTAATTGTTTTTAATTTATGGCAAAATTACAGAGAAATCTGGCGGTGGGAGGGTTAAACATGAAAAAGAATTCATGAAGTGTACCTTGAGTGATATGCAGCCTGACAGCCGGAAGTCGGAGTTCACTTGTTGTCCAACTGGACGAAGTATAAAAACTTGAGTCAACAGATATGTCAGAATAGTACTTCTCAATGTATTCAACAAGATTAGTTGCTGTATATCCAGTTGAAAGAAGACTGGAAGCTGTTGACGAGGCATAGGGAATGAGGGGAGTACTGGTTGATCGGTAGTAGTGGACTCCAAACACATCATTTTCCTCCACAGAAATTGGGCTTGTGAAATTGTAAGTTTGAACTCCGACGCCTGTAGAAATCACTTCATTTTTAGATCTGAGATACTTGTAGTCGTAGCTCCCACTGATGTAATAAATATCCAGATACCATGTTCCAGATCCAAGGGCATAGAATGATACAGAAGTAAGTGTGCCCTTACAAGAGATGGGTTCATTGTAGATGACTAACATGTATTCTGGTGGAGTGTCAGCATATGTGAGAAGAGACAGAATGGTGTCTGAAAAGCAGGGTAGTGCTGAACCTACAATCACTGAAAGAACAAGTCAAAGACCAATGTAGTGTGTGTTCATGTGGCACAAAAATAGGTAAGGATACATGACAACCATCACAGACTAATTAGGGTTCAAGATGAATGTGCTCAAAGCAGGTGGCCTTGTAATATATTGCTGAAACATTGAAGGTACTCCCAACACCTACTCAGTAACCAAGTAAAGGTAACTAATCAGATGTTGCTGCCAAAATGACAAAGATTGTAACATACAAAACGGTTTTTCTATGTTTAACAGGAATCTCTTCAATACGTACCTGCAGCAGTTGTTGTGGTAGGCATGGTTGTTGAAGTAGTAGTTGTTTCTGTAAAAACAAAGGCTCTTTGATTATAAACAATATGGACTAGAAGACTTCATGAAATCCCTTTCCTATCCAATAACTTCAAAGTCTAACTGAAAATCCCTTAACCCTTTGTGAGTGAGCATCAACTATAGGTGATGCCATGACAAAGCAAGCATCTAGTATGGTTGATGCCATGGCAGGGCGAGCATTGACTATAGTCATCATAACTCTATAGGATTCAGCAAAGCCATGCCCTTGAGGAAAATTCCTGCAAAATTTCTCGACTTCCGACACTACTATATCAATTTTTGGCTGTCCTTAAAACATAGAATAATTACTGCAGATGACTTAATGCTCTATATATGCAAACATTGAGACCGAAAACATGAGCATTTAGACTAGCCTTGTGCTCTCAACATTTGAGATGCATGTTGAGGTAGACCAGTAGTATGTTCAATTTTGTACAAAATTCTATTCATATTATCCATGTACTTTTTTTTACAATTTAAATGAATGTCATGCATGGATTTTTAACCCTGACCCTTGCTTGAACCCTCTCACCACCAGCAGGCTGCTGTAGTGGCTGGAGCACCTAGTTTACTGAGTTGATTGAGAAAATATTACTCACAATTGATTCAAATGTGTCCTTACATGTCCTAGTCAAAGCACCCCATATTTGGTATCATATTCAAGTGTATGACATCCCCTTTCATAACTTGCATTCCATTTGTGTTTTGCAAGAGCGTTAAGGGAGCAGCTATGCCAATATCTCATTTCAAATTTTGATATGCATAATTTTTTCAAATTTTTGGCTAAACTACAGAGAAATCTGGCGGTGGGAGGGTTAATTATGAAAAAGAATTCATGAAGTGTACCTTGAGTGATATGCAGCCTGACAGCCGGAAGTCGGAGTTCACTTGTTGTCCAACTGGACGAAGTATAAAAACTTGAGTCAACAGATATGTCAGAATAGTACTTCTCAATGTATTCAACAAGATTAGTTGCTGTATATCCAGTTGAAAGAAGACTGGAAGCTGTTGACGAGGCATAGGGAATGAGGGGAGTACTGGTTGATCGGTAGTAGTGGACTCCAAACACATCATTTTCCTCCACAGAAATTGGGCTTGTGAAATTGTAAGTTTGAACTCCGACGCCTGTAGAAATCACTTCATTTTTAGATCTGAGATACTTGTAGTCGTAGCTCCCACTGATGTAATAAATATCCAGATACCATGTTCCAGATCCAAGGGCATAGAATGATACAGAAGTAAGTGTGCCCTTACAAGAGATGGGTTCATTGTAGATGACTAACATGTATTCTGGTGGAGTGTCAGCATATGTGAGAAGAGACAGAATGGTGTCAGAAAAGCAGGGTAGTGCTGAACCTACAATCACTGAAAGAACAAGCCAGAGCAATGTAGTGTGTGTTCATGTGGCACAAAAATAGGCTAAGTGACTTGGGCCACTCCAAATAATATCCTTGTTTCTCATCACCGCGCGTGTCACCAAAATTGTGTTTTGGAGAAAAATTTCTTCTTTTTCGTTGCAAATTTTAAAGGAAAAATTTGGACATATTTGGTATCAAATTGAAGCTAACAGTGGCACAAATACAATGGGTAGGGGAAATATACCTATTTAAAGGGTTTGTAGATCATCGATTTCTCACTCATGAAAATGTGAATGTAAAGTTTGCTCAGAACCTAGATCCCCCTATCTTTTTGGTCTTCGGCAAAAAATTATTAAAATAAAATAAAGCGCCATCGTCATATTTGTCATGGCTTGGTAATGAGAAACAAGGATATATTTTGGAGTGGCCTAATCAGGCTCAAAGATGAATGTGCTCAAAGCAGGTGGCCTTGTAATATATTGCTGAAACAATGAAGGTACTCCCAACACCTACTCAGTAACCAAGTAAAGGTAACTCAGCAGATGTTGCTGCCAAAATGACAATGATTGTAACAAACAAAATGGTTTTTCTATGTTTAACAGGAATCTCTTCAATATGTACCTGCAGCAGTTGTTGTGGTAGGCGTGGTTGTTGAAGTAGTAGTTGTCTCTATAAAAACAAAGGCTCTTTGATTATAAACAATATGGATTAGAAGACTTCATGAAATCCTTTTCCTATCCAATAACTTCAAAGTCTAACTGAAAATCCCTTAACCCTTTGAGAGTGAGGATCAACTATATTTGATGCCATGGCCGAGCAAGTATCTAGTATGGTTGATGCCATGGCAGGGTGAGCATTGACTATAGTCATCATAACTCTATTCCTCACTAGCGGGATACCAGTGGAGCCACTGGGTGAAAGCCCATAGAACTAGCAAATCCTGTAAATGAGAGTGCTCGTACTCTGCTTGGAGAGTGAACTACTGCATTCTCTGCATGGTAGGACACCTACACCAAGTTTTGTTACCTGTCCAGGATAGTCCAGTGGTTAGCACATTGGACCCATGATCAACAGTACCTAAGTTCAAATCCCTCCCAGGATATGTGTAGTCCCCATACCATGCACAATTAAACCTCTTTCATTTATGTTTGAGAAAATAGGTCTGCCCCTGTGACATTCTTGTTAGGGAACATGCCTTTGTGTTGGAACATCTATCCCATTGGTTACTAAAGGTCCCTATTACAGTTCAAATCCCTGCCAGGCTATGTGTTAGTTACAACAAAATATGCATTGCTACTTTTAACCTGACGAAAAAAGACTATTACATACTATTAATGAAAAGGGAGGGTACCTTTCTGTTACTTTTGACTTGGATGGTTAAATGGTGTGCAAAAATACTGCACTGCCTGGGAATCGTTCCCTGGCCCCTGGCATTGAAAGTGAGGACTCTACCTCTACACCAAACCTATTGACTGCAGCTGACCTCACCAATGGCATACTTATGAGGTGTATGGTGAGGTAAATTACTATGAACAGTGGTATATGATTATTAGCACACAGAATTCATGAATACCTGCTCCCCCTTTTCAAAAGCCATTAACATGAATAAAAGAGATAGATGGTATATTGTATAGGCTCTGCACATATCCTGGGAGGGATTTGAACTTAGGTACTGTTGATCATAGGTCTAATGTGCTAACCACTGGACTATCCTGGGCAGGTAACAAAAAGAGTGCAGGTGTCCTACCAAGCAGGGAATGCAGTAGTTCACTCTCCAAGCAGAGTCTGAGCACCCCCAACTACAAGATTTGCTGAAGCTAGTAATTGAAACATACAGGGTGTATACTGGGACCAGTCAAACATGGCGCTGTACAGTGGACATCCAACTAGTGTGGAATAGGATTCAGCAAAGCCTTGCCCTTGAGGAAAATTCCTGCAAAATTTCTCGCCTTTCCACCTTACTATATCATTTTTTGGCTGCCCTTAAAACGTTAAATAATTACAGCAGATGCCTTAATGCTCTGTTTATGCAAGCATTGAGACCAAAACATGAGCATTTAGACCAGCCTTGTGCTCTCGACATTTGAGATGTATGCTGAGGTAGACCAAAAGTATGTTCAATTGTGTACATCCTTCTATTCATATCATCCATATGCTTTTTTTACAATTTAAATGAATGTCATGCATGGATTTCTAACCCTGACCCGTGCTTTAACCCTCTCACCACCAGCAGGCTGAAGTAGCTGCCAGAGCACCGAATCTACTGAGTTAATTAAGAAATTATTACTTACAATTGATGAAAATGTGTCCTTACATGTCCTAGTCAAAGGACCTCATATTTGGTATCATATTAAAGCATATGACATCCTCTTTCATAACTTGCATTCCATTTGTGTTTTGCAAGAACGCTAAGGGAGCAGCTATGCCAATATCTCATTTCAGATTTTGATATTTGTAATTTTTTCAAATTTATGGCAAAACTACAGAGAAATCTGGTGGTGGGAGGGTTAAACATGAAAAACAATTCATGAAGTGTACCTTGAGTGATATGCAGCCTGACAGCCGGAAGTCGGAGTTCACTTGTTGTCCAACTGGACGAAGTATAAAAACTTGAGTCAACAGATATGTCAGAATAGTACTTCTCAATGTATTCAACAAGATTAGTTGCTGTATATCCAGTTGAAAGAAGACTGGAAGCTGTTGACGAGGCATAGGGAATGAGGGGAGTACTGGATGATCGGTAGTAGTGGACTCCAAACACATCATTTTCCTCCACAGAAATTGGGCTTGTGAAATTGTAAGTTTGAACTCCGATGCCTGTAGAAATCACTTCATTTTTAGATCTGAGATACTTGTAGTCGTAGCTCCCACTGATGTAATAAATATCCAGATACCATGTTCCAGATCCAAGGGCATAGAATGATACAGAAGTAAGTGTGCCCTTACAAGAGATGGGTTCATTGTAGATGACTAACATGTATTCTGGTGGAGTGTCAGCATATGTGAGAAGAGACAGAATGGTGTCTGAAAAGCAGGGTAGTGCTGAACCTACAATCACTGAAAGAACAAGTCAAAGACCAATGTAGTGTGTGTTCATGTGGCACAAAATTAGGTATGGATACATGACAACCATCATAGACTAATTAGGGTTCAAGATGAATGTGCTCAAAGCAGGTGGCCTTGTAATATATTGCTGAAACATTGGAGGTACTCCCAACACCTACTCAGTAACCAAGTAAAGGTAACTCAGCAGATGTTGCTGCCAAAATGACAATGATTGTAACATACACAACGGTTTTTCTATGTTTAAAAGGAATCTCTTCAATACGTACCTGCAGCAGTTGTTGTGGTAGGCATGGTTGTTGAAGTAGTAGTTGTTTCTGTAAAAACAAAGGCTCTTTGATTATAAACAATATGGATTAGAAGACTTCATGAAATCCTTTTCCTATCCAATAACTTCAAAGTCTAACTGAAAATCCCTTAACCCTTTGTGAGTGAGCATCAACTATAGTTGATGCCATGGCCGAGCAAGTATCTAGTATGGTTGATGCCATGGCAGGGCGAGCATTGATTATAGTCATCATAACTCTACAGGTTTCAGCAAAGCCTTGCCCTTGAGGAAAATTCCTGCAAAATTTCTCGCCTTCCCACCTTACTATATCATTTTTTGGCTGCCCTTCAAATGTTACATAATTACTGCAGATGGCTTAATGCTCTGTATATGCAAGCATTGAGACCAAAACATGAGCATTTATACTAGCCTTGTGCTCTCGACATTTGAGATGTATGTTGAGGTATACCAAAAGTATGTTCGATTGTGTACATCCTTCTATTCATATTATCCATGTGCTTTTTTTTACAATTTAAATGAATGTCATGCATGGATTTCTAACCCTGACCCTTACTTTAGCCCTCTCACCACCAGCAGGCTGAAGTAGCGGCCAGAGCACCGAGTCTGCTGAGTTGATTAAGAAAATTATTACTCACAATTGATGAAAATGTGTCCTTACATGTCCTAGTCAAAGGACCTCATATTTGGTATCATATTAAAGCATATGAAATCCTCTTTCATAACTTGCATTCCATTTGTGTTTTGCAAGAACGTTAAGGGAGCAGCTATGCCAATATCTCATTTCAAATTTTGATATTTGTAATTTTTTCAAATTTATGGCAAAACTACAGAGAAATCTGGTGGTGGGAGGGTTAAACCTGAAAAAGAATTCATGAAGTGTACCTTGAGTGATATGCAGCCTGACTGCCGGAAGTCGGAGTTCACTTGTTGTCCAACTGGACGAAGTATAAAAACTTGAGTCAACAGATATGTCAGAATAGTACTTCTCAATGTAATCAACAAGATTAGTTGCTGTATATCCAGTTGAAAGAAGACTGGAAGCTGTTGACGAGGCATAGGGAATGAGGGGAGTACTGGATGATCGGTAGTAGTGGACTCCAAACACATCATTTTCCTCCACAGAAATTGGGCTTGTGAAATTGTAAGTTTGAACTCCGATGCCTGTAGAAATCACTTCATTTTTAGATCTGAGATACTTGTAGTTGTAGCTCCCACTGATGTAATAAATATCCAGATACCATGTTCCAGATCCAAGGGCATAGAATGATACAGAAGTAAGTGTGCCCTTACAAGAGATGGGTTCATTGTAGATGACTAACATGTATTCTGGTGGAGTGTCAGCATATGTGAGAAGAGACAGAATGGTGTCCGAAAAGCAGGGTAGTGCTGAACCTACAATCACTGAAAGAACAAGCCAAAGACCAAAGTAGTGTGTGTTCATGTAGCATGAAAATAGGTAAGGGTACATAACAACCATCACAGACTAATTAGGGTTCAAGATGAATGTGCTCAAAGCAGGTGGCCTTGTAATATATTGCTGAAACATTGAAGGTACTCCCAACACCTACTCAGTAACCAAGTAAAGGTAACTCAGCAGATGTTGCTGCCAAAATGACAATGATTGTGATATACAAAACCGTTTTTCTTAGTTCAACAGGAATCTCATCAATACGTACCTGCAGCAGTTGTTGTGGTAGGCGTGGTTGTTGAAGTAGTAGTTGTTTCTGTAAAAACAAAGGCTCTTTGATTACAAACAATATGGATTAGAGGACTTCATGAAATCCCTTTCATATCCAATAACTTCAAAGTCTAACTGAAAATCCCTAAACTGCAGTGGCCATCAAGGCTCACCCCCAAAAAAATCACTTTTTAACTTTAATTTTTCTCCACTTTTCTGGGCTGTTCAAGCAATTTCTCTAAAAAAAAATTTTTTATTTTCTGTCAAACACAAAAAAATATTGCTGTCAACTGTCTACATTGGCCGAGGAGGCTCACTCAAAAAAAAATCTATTTTTTTCTTCACATTTCTCCATTGTTTATTGAATTTCTCAAAAAACACTTCTTTTTTTTGCTGTCAACATCGAAAATTTTTGCTGTCAACTGTCAACATTGGCCGAGGAGGCTCACCCCCGATTTTTGATGTTGACAGCAAAAATAAAAAAGAGTGTTTTTGAGAAATTTGATAAACGATGGGGAAATGTAAAGAAAAAAATATATGTCTTTTTTTTTGGTGAGCCTCCTCGGCCAATGTTGACAGTTGACAGTAAGAATTTGCAAGAATTTTCGATGTTGAAAGCAAAAAAAAAAAATACTATTTTGAGAAATTGCTTGAACGGCCCAGAAAAGTAAGAAAAAGAATTCGCATATAAATTTTTTTTTTTTTTTTTTTGGATTAGCCTTGACGGCCACCGTACTTAACCCTTTGTGAGTGAGCATCAACTACAGTTGAGGTAATAAACGATACTTTGTCTCTTTATGATATTGGTAGAGTATCAATTAAAGAACAAAGTCGACACAGTTCGGATCAAGTGTTACAGGTTGCAAATCGGGTTTATTCAGAAAACCTAGACAAGCAGTATCTATGTGTGCGAACTCCCTATAGAGTTCGGAACGGGTCAGTAGGCTAATCAGCCGTATTGATCACAGGGTCTCCTTGCCAGCGTGGCTCAGAGTAACCGACGAGTACCGTCAGATGCTGGGTATATATAGGCAGCCAGCCTGCGCGCGCACACGCAGACCGGAAGCCTATAGCGACCTCTGTCCATACCCCAAGCCCGGGGTAGGTGCTGCCACCTACCGTCGGACTGAAGGGTTCGGACTGAGCTCGCAACACAACATCCAACAGCACTCGTCATATAACATACCCGTATAACCCTAGCCCCTACACTACCCCCTACCAGATAATAACCGGGAGGTAAAATTAATTAAGGTTAAAGTCCGAAAACACTTCGGACTGGCATTATCTTATAAATACCACCTTAGGGGTTTATTAAAGTTATACCTTACAAACAATATGACGTATACTGTTGAACACAAAAAGGTATTAATTACACACATTTCTACATATATAGACCGTAATAACAATTACGCCCCATTCCCTAGGATAGATGGAGTTAATCTATACATATAGTATACAAACACTTGAAAAAGTACAATATCACAGTAAAAAAATTTCGTCCCTTCAGGACCCCGAGCTAATTAAACTCGTAACGAATAATACTTATAAGTGATAAACAATACCACTTCTTTTAAAGTTTTAAAGACATATTAAAGTATTATTACAAAAAGACATCATACGTGTAGCGAAGATCCGGATCCTCTGTTGATGGTGTTGCATTCCGCCCGGCTTTCAGAACCTACTTCGTTCAGCTCTTACTCACCGGAACGAGAAAGTTCATAGCTCATGCTCGGGAGCTTTTTAGGTGATAAATAGAGAGAAAAAATAGTCCTGCCTCCAGGCGATCTTCGGACTCATAATTAGGAGCACTCGGTCCTGATATCCATAGTTTATATAAAAAAAACATCCTGTATCGGATCCATGTTGGTAAAGTGCTCCAGTCCCGAGTTCAGCGTCCCTTCCGGATCTTCTTGTCCTCCTCCGTCAGTACCACCTGGCAGACTGGATCCTTGCGTAGCCAGCCTGCCGCGTTCCTCTGTCCGGACACTCCTAAACCCTTCCTAAGGGTTTTGCTTGTAGGGTTGGTATATTTAGGATACCCCCCCTTTTCTCCTAATCGGCTCCTAGAATAGGATGATCTAGCCCGACTCGTCTCCGGAACCGGGTTGAGCCGGCTCCTCTTCCTCCTCGGAGTCCGACGCCGCTTCCGCCAGAGTCAGCTCCTGGAGCCAGAGCTCGATTTGAGCCCGAGTTCCATCCCACTCGTGCATTTCATGCGCGAAGCAGTCCCGGAACCGACGACGTTCGTGGTCCAGCTTTTCCTCGGCGTTCTTAACTGCCAGCTTCTGCTTCTTCCTTTCGGTTTTAGCAGCACATCGTTCAGTCCGAGCGTTTTCACGCTCTTCCTGTACGGACTCCGCAGCCGCTGCCTTCTGGGTAGCGACCTCCCTCTGATGGAGATGATGCACCGTGTTTAACGACAACATCGCCACCTCCTGACTCAGGCCAGCAAGCAACCGATGAAAATTGTCTTGCCATTGACCGAAGGCCTCCTGTCCGGCTTCATAGGAAGTGAAGTCGGCGGGAGGGAACGAAGGAGGGCTCTTCAGTCGCAAGACTAGACGCCCCTCCTCTGCGGTCTCGGGTGGGAGATCCGGGGTCTGAACTGGCTTCGGCGTTTTCTTTGCTGGAGCCTTCGTCTTACCGGTCTGGGTTAGAGTCTGCGACTCATCACCCGGAACCATGTTATTTTCGGGGAACTCCTCCGCGAAGGACCCCATCGTGCTGGAGTTCGGATCCTCTGGATCAGACCGAGGTGGCCTGCCCTGTGGACCCTTTTTCCAGTCAGTCGTGTGAGAGGTGAATGCCGGTCCTTTATAGCCCGGATCCGCCTTCTCCATAACGGATTTCCTTTCATCCGTTTTGGCCTTCTTAGAGTCGGCCTGCTCGGAAGACCCACTAGGTCTCTTCTGAGCGCGCCGCACCTTTCGCGTGCTGGTACGCTTCTGGTACTCCTCGAATTCATCGAAGAGCTCACCTTCCGGAACCCGGTTGTAGTTGCCGTCCGGGTTTACCTTGTAAAAGACCCGGACCTTTCCTCTCTCGTTGGTGCCAAAATCCACCTCGAGATTCTCGTTTCGGCCCACTACCGGAGGGAAATGGGAGTAGACTTCCTGATGGGCTGTCTGGATGCGTTCCGCCGCAACGTCCAGAGCCAAGCAGTGCTGCTTAGCAAGATGCCTGATGATGTCGGCTCTAGTGTAGAACCAGCCACCATTCGGACAACCCTTGCTCTGCTTTGGACCCACACTCAAGCAGTCATACCGCATGTAGTGACGCAAATGAAAGCGGGTAACATGTCTTGCGTACCGAACCTTGCTAGGCCAAGTTCGGGGCGTTTCCAGTGTCTCGTCGATGTTCAGACAAGGCTCAAAGGGGCACTTGCTAAATGGATGCCATCTAGACATAACCCATGCCAACTTAGCTTTCTGGAAGATTGAATGGTATTTGGTACTACCATTGCGAACCTTGTCCAGGAGCTCAAAGTGGTACAACTGTACCGACTTCTCGAGTGGATCGGTCTTAATCCACTCCTCGTCATCGGAGAGACCGTCAGGACCCACCTCTTCCGGAATGTGTGAGGCCCGCTTGTCCTTGACACAGTCATTCACACACATGGGTTTAAAATATTTAAACCCACTTGCAGCATTGGCTCGGAGTGCATTCCGGACCAGAACCTGAAGTTCGTCGTCTGGGAGAGAATTTTCATCCAATCCCTTCAGAACCGCTTCTACCTCCTCGTCGGATCGACCCCCCTTCCGAGAGGTTACCTTGATGGTCTCTCGTAGGTATTGGTCCCTCCGATTGGCCTTTTCCATTTGACTAGTGTCTACAGACCTAGCCGCGGCAGTGTTCTGTTGGAGCATTTCCTCCTCCAGAGTGGCATCCAGAAGGGACTCTTTGGTCTTCTGTTCCATACTCCGAGCCAGCTTCATTGCTGGCGTCAGGAGTCTCCTCTTCTCCCGCCGGCTATGCACGGTCTTGAATTCCGCTGCAGTTTGCAGGTCGTACTCCAAGGCCGCGATAAGTTCGGGACATCCCTCGGTCTCAGCAACTAAGCGAGCTGTCTCTGACTGTTTGCTAAGATCGTTCATGGCCGCCGTTAGGCGATCTGGGAACCAAGCCGGGAACCTGGCAGACAACTCGTCCAGCCCCCGGAAGGTCCGCATTTGGATCAGATCGAAGGATCTGACTTCTGTGGCGCTCATCTGATCGATGATAGCACCTCGGAGCAGGGATGGGACGTCGGCGTCCTCCTTCTCCCATCGGTCATGCTGATGTGGAGCGAGGATTTGCACCCCCGATCCAGTTGGACCACCACCGGCAGCCTGGTCCAGTTTCCCGGCTTCCTCCGAAATATCCATGGTATTGGATGGTTCCAGAGCAGGCTCGGTAGACTGTGGAGGAGTATCCACTCGAACGGGTACCTCTTTTGGAGGAGGTAACTCCACCCGAACGGGTATCTCCTTCCTTGGCTCCAGGGGAGTCGGTAGGTTAAATGTGATGCCAGACAGCACATCCTGCACTACCTGAACCGTATGGGCTGCGGATGCTGTATCCATAGCTTCCTCGGTTCGAGGTGCCTCGGGAGGAACTACCGTTTTCGGACGGGCTCCCCCATGTCCCTTCGTACTAGCCATCGCAGGGGCTGTAGCAGCTACTGCTGAGCTGTTGTCCAACCCTCGCGAGAAGGACAACACGTCAACGGCTGAGGTCGGAGCGGCTGTGGTTACAGCTGCCTTCCCACTACCTTTCCCCTTGGCCGGGATCGGTAGGTTGGACTTACTGGGACCCGGAGTCTTGACAGCTTTAGTGCTGTCGGACGTCGGCCCCTTCCCCGGCTGGTCCTTAGCACCAGGCTTCGGATCAGCTTTCTTTTGACCCTTAGGCGCCTTTGTAGCAGGAGCCTTGGGGTCCACCGTATTCGGGTCCTTGGAGGCCGCTGCAGTAGCAGCCTTGGAACCCGGCTTCTTTGTACTCGCAGTACTTTCCTTCTTCGGAGCGGGCTTTTTAGGCTCGTCCTTTCCCGGAGGCTTCTTTCCCACACCAGTGTGTTTGATAGCCTTAGTGCTAGCCTTAGTATCGGCCGACTTGGACCGATCTCGGGTAGCACCCTTCCCACCGCGCGTCCTCGGACGTGAAGTGTCGGAATCACTCCCACTCCCCATAGACAGTTTGCGAGCAACCGTCTTCTGGAGGTTTGGTGATATGCTGAGACTGCATATCCGGGAGGGACGTGCAGTCGTCTCGGAAGGATCCGCCGCTACCTGGGTGTAGGCGAGTCCTCGCAGCACTCCGGAGTCCTCGCTGCCGTCCGGCGACGGGGACTTTCGGATCGGGGACACGGCCGGATCTACACGGAGTTCCGCCAGTGTCTGGCTCAACTCATCACCACTAGGGCTCTGAGCATCCATTGCCTCCTCGGTGGCGGATGCCACCTCGGAGTGTCCGGTGAGTTCGGATTGACGGAGCTGTTGCTCGGCCATCCTCACTTCGGCAGAGTGTCTTTCGACGGGAGTTTGACGGGGAAAACACTAGTTCCCCGTCTCCCTCTTTGTCTCAGACGCACCAGGAAAGAGTACTCACTGCTTACAACTCTTTTACTGACTTTTCTCCTCTTCTAGCCGTCCAAAACACCAACTTCCACGCTGCCGACCAACACCGCTATTGACCGGGGCGAGCCCAAAATCAATATGGCGTTCCCTCGCTTTTGTTTTTAAAACAAAGCGCATGCGCAGCGTCTCGCGTGATTGGACGCGATCCCGTTACCCGGTGTGACCCAATTACTGTTTAATCAGGTCACGACCTTTCCCGCCCGCAGCTCGGGCTCGGGGGATCACACTGCTACGTAGGCGGCTCACAAAAGTCAAAATATACTTCGAATAAAGAGCTCATCAGGAGTATTAGTGGATATTTATGGGAAATCGAAGATTACCCCACCGGATTATCCGTCCACCACCCTCAGGGAGCACTCTTACATTCTTTTCATATTGACTTTGAGCGCCCCTGTTGGTAACATACATATAACATATAGGACAACACAGGACACCACACTCGTTGTGTAAACAAGCTAGGTTACAGCCCCTCTAGCCACCAGCCTTGGGCTTCGCCGAACGGGTTTCCCGTCCACCTCTCGTAACCTGGCCGAAGGACACTCATTCTTAACTAAAACTCCAGCCTTGATTTTAGTTTTCCGTGCCCTTCTTCCTTCGCCTGCCGAGACTTTCTTTTTCACGGTCTTCCGGAGCTTCTTTTGTACCACTCTCTTAGGGGTATCCACTGACACCCCTTCCAAAGGTACAAATTTAGCATCCGAAGTTCCCTTCTCCACCTCTGTTTCCGGGGTGAGCTCCCTTCCAGCCCAAGCACGCAACCGAGCCACATGGCTCGTCCAGATGCGTCCTGCTTCAGACTGAATCAACACAGTCGTTTGACTGATACATTTAACCACAGTGTGTGGTCCATCCCAGTTATTCGCCAGCTTGACGTTGCAGAGCGGTTCGTGTAGGCGGATCACTCTATCCCCCACTACGAATCGTCGCAACTTCAATCCGGTGTCGTAACCCACCTTCTGCCAATTCGCAGCTTTGAGCAAATGAGCCCTAACTGTTTCGTAGGCAAATTTGAACCTCTCTCGTAGAGATTCCACAAATAGCACCGTACATGGTGCTTCCGGACTGATCCCTACCACCCCGAATACCAAATCCGCCGGCATGATCAAGTCCTCTCCGAACACCAAGAGGTTCGGTGTGCAATTTGTCGAAGTGTGGACCGTATTGTTATACGCATGCACCACAAATTCGCATTGATCATCCCAATCATCCATATGGGAGTTCACTAGAGGCTTCAAAACCTGGATCAAGGTCCAATTGAACCGCTCCACCTGCCCGTCGGACTGTGGTCGGTACGGATTGGTCCGAGTTTTGCATATAGCCAACTGATGGCACATAGCTGTCCATAGTTTGGACTCAAATTCTCTCCCTTGATCGCTATGTAACATCAAAGGAGCCCCCAAATGGAGGATCCACCCCTTCACCAATGCTTCCGCACAAGTAGCAGCGGTATGATCCTCGAGTGGGTACACTCGGGTGTATTTCGTATAGTAGTCCGAGACCACCATCATACACGTATTACCTTTTGGAGTTGGTTTAACTCCAATGATAATGTCCACAGCTATTCGAGCAAATCTCACTCCGAATAGCTCTTGTTGCAGTGGCAATTTTCCTAATCCAGGACCAGGTTTGCCTAAACAACAGGCCGGACAGGTCTCGATCCACCTTAAAAGGTCGCCTGACATGCCGGGCCAGTAGTATCTCCGACTCAGCCTTTCCAACGAGCGTTTCTTTCCGAAATGCCCACTAGTGGAATGGCCGTGGCAGTAGTACAGGATGTCTTTCCTCATAGCAGCAGGGATTACCATTTGTAACACCCTCCGCTTTCCGGGACAAGTCTTCCACCTGCACAACAACGAGTCTCGGACCTCCAGTTCGTGGAACTGAGCCAAGAAACGTCGCATTTCACGGTTTTCCAGTGATATTTCGGGTCTCACTGGACAGACCCCAGTAGGGACAAGTTCCCTCAGTCGTGCTATGGTAGGATCGGCCATCTGGTACGTCCTTATAGTGTCGGTGGACCAATCCAACAGGTTTTGCAACAACCCATCATAAGGCAAACGCACACTCGCTACCACAGCATTGTGAGCACCACAATCCCCACACTCCGGACGCACACAACGGCGTACCGGACGTCTACTCAGACAGTCAGCATTAATATGCTTCGTGCCCGCTCGGTGCTGGATATGAGAGTTTTCCAGTCCGAACTCGCTGAGGTGATTCAACCACCGACCAATCATTCCCTCGGCGTCCTTAAAATTAAGGAGCCATCTCAAGGCCGAATGATCGGTACGGAGTGTGAAATTTCCTCCATATAAGAAGTGCCGAAACTTCTTTGTGTACACCACTACTGCGAGCAGCTCTCGCTTGGTAGTACAATAATTTCTCTGTGCCTTGTTCATACTGTTACTAGCGAACGCCAGCGGGACCTCTACTCCGTCCTGGATTTGGGACAATGCGGCCCCGATGCTCTCATTGCTCGCATCAGTGTCAAGGATGAAATGCCCCTTCTCCGTAGGGTATCTCAGCACCGGGGTGGTTCGGAACAACGCCTTAATCTCTTTGAAGGCTTCATTCTGTTCCATCCCCCATGGGAAGGGTTCTTTTTTTCTCCCCGGAGTCCAATGGCTCAACCGTTGTAATGGCTGAGACACCCTAGAGAATCCGGGGATGAAGTCCCTGTAATAGGAACAGAACCCTAAAAAGGATCTGATATCCTTTGGTCCTTTTGGAACTTCCCAAGTCTCCACAGTCTCCAACTTAGCCGGATCAGCCTGCACACCTTCGGTGGAGATGATCCGGCCCAAATAGACCATGGACTTCCGAAAAAGTTCACATTTCTTCGGCTTTAATGTCAAGCCATTGGACCGAATTCGTTCCAAAACCTCTCCGAGGTTCAACGCACACTCTTCAAAAGTCTTGCCAAAGACAATGACATCATCCAAGTATACCAAACATTTGCGCCCCAACAGATCACTCAGAAGAGTTTCCATCATAGCCTCAAAAGTGGCCGGGGCGTTGCACAACCCGAAGGGCATCAGCTCAAACTGATACAGTCCAATGTGACTTGTAAAAGCCGTTTTCTCCTTATCCTCCTCCTTCATCCCGATCTGCCAATATCCGGACTGCAAATCAAGGGTGCAGAACCATTGGTTCCCACCCAAGGAGTCCAGAGTCTCATCAATCCGGGGGAGAGGATATGCATTTTTCTTGGTTACCCCATTCAGGCGCCTATAGTCGATACAAAATCGGATAGACCCGTCCTTTTTAGTAACCATCTGGACCGGGCTGGACCAGGGGCTAGTGCTAGGCACGATCACCTTCTGTTCCAACATGGTCTTCACTTGTTCCTCTACCACCGCTTTCTTACCCAAAGGCAAGCGTCGGTAAGGCATCTTGAAAGGCTGTGCATCACCCGTATTGATAGAATGCAACACTTTGTCGGTTCGGCCCAAAGGCTCCCCCTCCACCTGCCATGCATCCTGATACTTCACTACCAGCCTCCTTAGGGAATCGAGATCCCTCCGATCCGTCAAATCCGTTTCGGAGATCATTTTCTCAAGTCCCTCACTCAGAACGGTCGGAGAAGGGTCACCCTTCATGCTCACCTGTCCAGCAGGCATCACTGCCTCACTGGTGAACACCTTCCCCAGTATTGTATCTTTCCTTAGATACTTCGGTTCCAACCCGGGGTTAGAAACCGGCACTACGGTCCAAGCACCATCACCCACTAGGGTGTCCATGCCCGTCAAACCGATACTACCCAACATGGCCACATCCGGCTCCACAACTGCCTCTTCCTCTCTCCTAAGCCCCTTGCTTCGGACCAGCACGTCACACGTCTGTCCGGGAGGAATCTTCACAGTTTGGACCACCGTTGCCACTGTCGACACTTGTCGGAGCACACATTGCTCTACCGCACGGTAAGGGTGCTCTATCAGGAGTACCCCTGTACCCGGATTCAGGACCGCGTCATACAACGCCGAAAAATCCAATCCGAGTATACCGTCGTCTGCAATATCCGCAATGGTGGGAGAAGCCACATACTCCTTCCCTCCAATTCGGAGCGGTATGAATGCGCGCCCATACGTCTGCATACTTGACCCATCGGCCGAACAGGCGTTTACCCTCGTTTTGAAGTTATCACGACTATCCGGCATAAGAGCATAGAAGTTAGAGGAGATAAAGGAGTGGCTAGCTCCCGTATCTACTAAAAATTCGCCCGCTCTACCGGCCACAGTAACAGACACATACCACCGCCTCCCCCCCAGCGGAGACGGGTTTACAGTAAAGCGTTTAAAATCCTTCGGAGCAGCCAAATCAAGGCCATGTTTCTTCAAATGGTCGAAACATGGATGATCCGGGGAAAGCTGGGTACTCCCTACCCACACGGTGTCTGTGACAGCCGCAACTTCCTCGTTCCGATCCGTAATGGGCCTCCCTGCCTCATTGCCGGGCAACTGGTGGACTGGAATGTTAACCAGGCCGGCATCCGAGCCCCTCAAGCTCGAAGCCACCCCTGATTCCCTTCCTGCCTTCGGAATTTCACTAGGCTCTACCTCTCTGGTATGTTGGCGTACATCATATGCAGGGGTCGTCCGCTCGCCTTCTCGGACCACCCCCTCTAGTTTCCCTCCTTCCCGGGAACTTTCGGAGTCGGAGCCGTACACTCCGCAGCAAAGTGACCGATCTCCAGGCACCTATAGCACTTGGCGGTCCGCCGATTGATCTTCCTCCGGTTAGGCTGTGTAGCCCCCTGAATGGAAGTCGTCATCTTCTCAAACAGCGATGTGAAAAACGCTGCGTCCATTATCGGAGCTTTTGGGTCCGATGATTCCTTCTTCGGAGGAGGGTTTCCACCCCCTTCCGGCTTCCTATTTTTCCACGGCGTTTTAGAGGAATTCCCATTCCTCTTAAACTGCGCTGCAGAAGCTATCGCCCCCTCTTCCTCACTGCCCGAACCATCAGACTGCTCCGGAGAACACTCTATAATGGCCGAGGCCCGGGTGGGCACCCGGTCCCCTAACAGTGACTTCTTGAGAGCATGTATGTCGATGGCCTTAAAAAGGTCATCTAATGACGTATCAGCTCTCCAGGTATCATACACCACATGTTGTATTTCTGGGTCCCTCAGTCCAGCAACAAACTGAGAGAACAATTCCTTAGAGAATAAGGCATCATGGATTCCTGAAGCTGGATGTACCTTCTTCAGGAGTCTCATCAGGGCAAGTCCGAAAACCCTCGGGGCCTCGTGCTTGCCTTGCACTCGCTTCTTAAAAGCGACCATCGGGTCAATCCGAGCGGAGTCTCCGTATAGGATAGTTCCGATCTCTACCAGCTGTTTGAAAGTGCCGCGGGGTCCGCATTCATCTTTCCACTGCTCCACGGCCATCAGGCCATCTCCCAAGCGCAATCCCTTACAGACATACGGAATTGCATCCTGTTGGTCCCACCCACTGAGGTTGATGTCCTCAACGGTGGCTCCCAACCACTCTTCCCAAGAGTTTTTCTGCCAGTAGGGAAAAGGCTCGCTAGCAATTCGTCTAGCAGCGTTGGATGAACCCCTAATTTTAGAGGTTATCGCCAGGCATTTAGAAATGGAAGCCGAGGCGTCCTTTTCTGTACCCACGTTGTGCAATCCGATCCCAGCTATTGCTGGGTTTGTATCGTACAACTCTTGCAATTCTGTACTCAGAATTGTTCTCCTTGGAGCCCTCCTCGGACTCTTTGTACCCGGAGTCGTCCCCGGAGTAGCGCCTCTGGTAGGCACGTTATTCTGCCTCTCCAGATAGGTCTGGTAGGTACCATACGACACCAAATCCTTAGTGGGGTCCACACCTTGACTGAACCACCAATTCTTCTCCTGGTCAGTCATATACTGACACTGCTGGGCCAGAGCAAGCAATCGCTGATGCGCCGCTTTCTCTTTCTCCAGTTCCTTGGCCTGTCTATCAGCCTCCTCCTCTTGCTGTGCCTCCGCCAATTTAGCTTTTGCAGCTTCCCCGGCCGCTCGGAGCCCTTCTTGTCGAGCTCTCAGAACCGCCGCCTCCTGCTCTGCTAATTCCTCAGCGAGGGCTGCATTTTCCTTCATGCGTTCCTGTTGCTGCTCAAGAGCAGCCTGCTGCTTGCGATACACATCTCGCCTCTCCAATTCCAAGTTTTTCTGTTCATTGAACAGTATGTTTGCTTGGCATTCTCGCCATTGCGACAAACTCGAGGGAGTTAAGTCGGTCTTGGCCGCCTTATCTTGTTCGGATGCTTTCTTCAAGCGTTCCGAATCCAGTTGCTGCTCATCCAGTTTCAACTGAGAACGTGGACTCCGCACCAACTCCGATAATGACCTTCCCCTGCCCGCCGTGTTTACACCCGTCGGAGCCGAAAAGACCTGCTTCGGAATTGGACGGATACCACTGATACCCACCCTAGGTGAGTAATCACTCGCCCTACCTCTACCCCTTGCTCGGCCAACCTTTAGTGGTCGTCCTGGCGTTGAAGTAGACAAGGCACCTTCTACAGTCATCCCACGTCCCATAGGAAGATTTGGGGTGTCTGTAAAACTCCTGTAATGAGGACCTTTCGGACTGTCATTATCAGCGGAAGCATACGAGGTACTGCTATCCTGTATACTCTCCCTGGTCTCTGACAAAAATTTCTCCAAAGAAGTTCTTTTTGCCTTCAGAATGTCACATTCTGACAGTAGACTTCGGCGAGCCTCCCGTAAGTCTTCAGTGTCCCGAACAAGTTCTGATCGGGTCTCCTCTGCTTCATGGATGACGGCATCTCGGGCCGCACAAATCTGATTCAGATCAGTGTTTGCCTGAACAAAGTCGGAACGGAGTCCTTGTAGATCAGCCTGTTTCTGATCGAACTCCACTCGGACCCTGCTAAGTGATTGCACCAGCTTCTCGTTCTCCTCCAACAGAGTTGAAAGCCTTGCGTCTTTCTCCTTGATTTTGGAAGCTCTATGTGTGACTGCACCTTCCAATGCAATCAGACTGCTTTTCCATTCATTCGACTGTTTCTGAATGGTCAACAACTCCATTTGGGCCATTTGCACACGCTCCTGTATTCTGGCCTCTCTCATGTCGTCGAAACGACGTTCCTCCAAGATGGTAGCCCTCCGTGGATTCGGAGCGGCTGATCTTGACCCACCAACGTTGAACATTGACAGGCTCATTTCATCTAATGAGTAATTCATTATTTCGGGACCTTTGTATCCCAACAATGCGCTTGTTCTGGCTGGAACCTTCGCACTCCTACGGGTATCTGCCTCCTCGACGGCATCTACCCCCTCCGGTGATAAGGCTGGCGCCTCATCAGGAGACCTCGCTGCTCCGTCCAGAGCAGGAGGTCTGCGCTACTGCACAGGCTAACCTGCGTTTCACTCAGAACTGGTCACGGCACCAGTGTAATAAACGATACTTTGTCTCTTTATGATATTGGTAGAGTATCAATTAAAGAACAAAGTCGACACAGTTCGGATCAAGTGTTACAGGTTGCAAATCGGGTTTATTCAGAAAACCTAGACAAGCAGTATCTATGTGTGCGAACTCCCTATAGAGTTCGGAACGGGTCAGTAGGCTAATCAGCCGTATTGATCACAGGGTCTCCTTGCCAGCGTGGCTCAGAGTAACCGACGAGTACCGTCAGATGCTGGGTATATATAGGCAGCCAGCCTGCGCGCGCACACGCAGACCGGAAGCCTATAGCGACCTCTGTCCATACCCCAAGCCCGGGGTAGGTGCTGCCACCTACCGTCGGACTGAAGGGTTCGGACTGAGCTCGCAACACAACATCCAACAGCACTCGTCATATAACATACCCGTATAACCCTAGCCCCTACAATGCCATGGCCGAGCAAGCATCTAGTATGGTTGATGCCATGGCAGGGCGAGCATTGATTATAGTCATCATAACTCTATAGGATTCAGCAAAGCCTTGCCCTTGAGGAAAATTCCTGCAAAATTTCTCGCCTTCCCACCTTACTATATCATTTTTTGGCTGCCCTTAAAACGTGAGATAATTACTGCAGATGCCGTAATGCTCTGTTTATGCAAGAATTGAGACCAAAACATGAGCATTTAGACCAGCCTTGTGCTCTCGACATTTGAGATGTATATTGAGGTATACCAAAAGTATGTTCGATATGTTCGATTGTGTACATTCTTCTATTCATATTATCCATGTGCTTTTTTAACAATTTAAATGAATGTCATGCATGGATTTCTAACCCTGACCCTTACTTTAGCCCTCTCACCACCAGCAGGCTGCTGTAGGGGCCAGAGCACCTAGTCTACTGAGTTAATTAAGAAATTATTACTCACAATTGATGAAAATGTGTCCTTACATGTCCTAGTCAAAGGACCTCATATTTGGTATCATATTAAAGCATATGAAATCCTCTTTCATAACTTGCATTCCATTTGTGTTTTGCAAGAACGCTAAGGGAGCAGCTATGCCAATTTCTCATTTCAAATTTTGATATTTGTAATTTTTTTTTTATTTTAGGCAAAACTACAGAGAAATCCGGCGGTGGGAGGGTTAAACGTGAAAAAGAATTCATGAAGTGTACCTTGAGTGATATGCAGCCTGACAGCCGGAAGTCGGAGTTCACTTGTTGTCCAACTGGACGAAGTATAAAAACTTGAGTCAACAGATATGTCAGAATAGTACTTCTCAATGTATTCAACAAGATTAGTTGCTGTATATCCAGTTGAAAGAAGACTGGAAGCTGTTGACGAGGCATAAGGAATGAGGGGAGTACTGGTTGATCGGTAGTAGTGGACTCCAAACACATCATTTTCCTCCACAGAAATTGGGCTTGTGAAATTGTAAGTTTGAACTCCGATGCCTGTAGAAATCACTTCATTTTTAGATCTGAGATACTTGTAGTTGTAGCTCCCACTGATGTAATAAATATCCAGATACCATGTTCCAGATCCGAGGGCATAGAATGATACAGAAGTAAGTGTGCCCTTACAAGAGATGGGTTCATTGTAGATGACTAACATGTATTCTGGTGGAGTGTCAGCATACGTAAGTAGAGACAGAATGGTGTCCGAAAAGCAGGGGAGAGCAGAAGTCACTGAAAATAAAAGCTGATTTCAGACTTTGAATTAGCCTAAAATTTGGTCAATGCTGTGACATTGTGTATTCACAATAACACATACCAGTACTTTAGACATCAGGAAGATACAGCTCCAATTAATGTTGATATATACATGTATGTAATAAATGTATCAGAGGATATAGATGTAGATCGATATAGACATAAAGATAGAGATATAGATATAGATATATAACCATTTGACTTACACCTTCCACCTTCTACCTGGAACCTGGTACATGTGTGTCTCAAAGGTTCACACATTATACTATATTTTGTTCTTATTAGGCTAAGTACTCCAAATAATATCCTTGTTTCTCATCACCAAGCTATGAGAAATATGGCGACGGGGCTTTTTTTGCTTTTTTTTTTGCTGGGTACCAAATGGCTTGGCACTATAAGCTTTAATTTGGTACCAAATATGTCCATATTTTCCCATCATTAATCGTGTTTTTCACTAAGAATTGCAACAACAAAAAATCCGAAAAGAGGATTTTAGATATTGCTTGGGGATGAGAAACAAGGATATTACTTGGAGTGGCATTAGCTAACCATGTCAGGTACTTGTATAAGACCAGATGAAAATAACGTGTACATTTACTTTACCTGAAACAGTGGTGCTTTGTACAACAGCAGTTGTAGTAGTCGTAGATGTACTGGTTGTAACTACAAGTGATGTTGGAACATAAGAAAAATGTTAATTGCATAGATTGTAGGTATGTTGACTGATCAACCAAAGCAGGAACCGGATTTCAAAGTTGTGGATTTTCATCAACTTGTACTCTAAACTCTATCTGGTTAAAAATGCATTTTCCTCATTTCTATGTTAGTATAGGCCTTGGGTAGAAGATTCAACTTGACAGTCAGTTGCTCATTGATCTCAATCAAAGTCGTAGGCTTCACAAACAGCAAAGTTATTAGATGTGGAAGAGTTTCTATTATAGATTATTATGGTTGTGTTCAAAGCAATGGGCTGGAAACATACATAGACAAAGGCCCATGGCCAGAGGATATTTTGGTATCGTTCCCCCCGAGGTGGGGCTGGGGCAGTATCCCACGAAGCCGCAGGCTGAGTGGGATGCGCCCCAGCCCCACCGAGGGCTGATACCAAAAATTCTCTGACCATGGGCCTTTGCCTTTATTTCATGGTTTTTAACCTTAAAAATATGTTAAATTGCATATAAATGGCCATAAGAATTTGAACAAATGATGATGTCATAGGCCATGTGATACAGGAACATTGTATCCCATGGGGGGCATGGGATACGGGATTTCTAGTACTTAAGCATAGTGATCATTGTATCCGCCATGAAATAATAGGTATTACCATTGGATACAATTTGTAATGTTCACATCCCCGGGTTCTTACCTTTTTTATTTCTATGTTACTGTAAGTGGCTACTTACTTAGCCCCTACCCGTTACCCACCTTTCCCCTATAAACGTTAGATACTGGTTGTTGCCTTCATACCCTCTTATACCACTTTCATCAGGTTAAAGGCTACCTGCCAATCTAGAATGTATTGCTGTTCTATCAAGTCCAGCATCAAACCAACCTTAAAGGCCCGTAGCAGGAGCTTATGTTTCATGCTTCTCATTGCAGGGTGCCTGTGAGTGTGACACAGTTGGATAGGTAACTCCTTAACTACAGACGTACCAGTGCTGTATGGGGTTCATCCACATTTTATAAGCTAATTCGGGTTTGCTAAAGAACCTAATTAGACCTAATTAGAGTGACCTGTCAGTGAGTAGTGCCAACTAATATGTGAATACAATACTTATAAGCTGGTAGTAAGTATGTATAGGGATGGGTGAGTGGTCAACCTAAGTGGTAGTGGTCATTGATGTTTAGAGACATGGAGAGGTACAGGAGGACCTATACATAGACCTTATCAGGTAGACTAATATAAGTTCATGTGAGCTTATTATACGATTGGGGCTCTGATCGTGCTTTTTAGTGGATATTCCCGTGCTGTTATCTGGTGATAACAGCACGATTGAGGGGAATAACAGGCACTCCTAGGTCTAATTTTCAACTTTAAAATCCTACGTTTCGTCGGAGGATCGAACCCGGGGCCGCAAGACTATGAGTCCAAAGCCCTATCCACTAGACCGTGCTGGCCATACAGAAGGAGGGGATAAAACAAGAAGTCTATAGGCACATTCTCAGCCCTCTAGCTCTTATATTAACAGAGATACAGCAACTTTTACACTTTCTTGTTATAACTTCTCCTAAAATAGAAAAAAAATAATATTTTTTTTTACTATAAAGGTAGTAGTTGGACTTTACTTACCTATTTGTTAAAATAATTCTAGGGATTTTTTTCACATACATATAGGCACTTTAAAAATGGTACGTTTCCACCCGGATTCGATCCGGGGACCTCTGGTGTGTGAGGGAAACGCACCAGCGCTCATTTATTTCTGGCCATGGTACAAGGGTAGGGAAACACTGCCTATGTTGAAGTATACAGGGGAGCGGTTAGTAACCAAAACGGCAGGTGGGGACGCGGGAGTACAGTCGTATTCTTTAACATGCCGATAGCAGCATAAGCAAATAATGACCGCTCCCCGCGCCTAGCTCCTTCATCCTCACCTCCCCTACTGAAGATTTCCACAACATGGCGACTGCACCCTCTGTACAAGACGACTTAGATATCGTTCAAAATGGCGAAATTAAGTACATGTACTTTTAAAGGTAAATAAGCACATTTGATTCAAAAAATCGTATAATAAACCTAATATTGTATGGCTAGCGGGCACACTTGGGGCTGTATTGCTGGATATTGGCACTCGTGCTGCGCACTCGTGCCAATATCCAGCAATACATCCCCTTGTGTGCTCGTTAGCCATACAACATTGGTTAAATAGCATGGTCAGTATAGTGTAATGGTTACAGGCTTCAAATCTCACCTCAGTGACAGAATGGATATAAACTAGAAATATGTGTACGTAATGTGTATCCCATATGCCCTCCTCATAGATGTGTAAATATGCGAGTACCGAGTGCAGGTATAAATTGGATTTACAATAATTACATCACTTGTTGTTGAGAGCCGTTACCCTTCTCTGCTGGAACCATATACTTCAGGTGTTGGTAGATTAATCTAGGGCTACTTTTAACCACAAACCCTGTACTTGTACTGCTTCCTGTACTTCAAGACCTTGCTGTTCCCGTACCTTGAGACACAGAAAGTGAGACACCGACAGAGATTCCTGAACATGTTAAAATAAATAAAATAAAACTAAGGGACATCATTGAGTATATGTAATAGTTATTGGAAGCTATAGGGGAGAAAAACGATGTCAGCAAACCGGATACTCACCGTTCACGGTGTTACTGTCATGTTAAGGCAATTAGAATACCTAAAGGTGTCTCCAGCTTTAACCCTAATCCGCTCATATGGCACGTTCAGTGAAATCTATAAATGATTCAGTGAACCTCGCACCGAGATGCACACTGACGAGTACTTTCGATGCCTCATCGGGAAGACGTGTGTGTAGAGGATGAATTTGCTAATCAGCTGTCTATATTGTTATGCTTATTAGTATACCAGTTTGCATGCAGGTGTTATCTATCAGTTTCCTGGCATTCAATATGTTCGAGCATATCAAACGTGAATACTGATAGGTAAAGTAGGACAAAAACACAGAGGATATAGTAAAAGATTTTCTTTATTACATAATTCTTAATTATGTTCACTATCTTCGTAGACACTCATGTACAAGATTGGTATTACCTATATTCATGTTCTTTTCTTAGAATAAAACACAGATAAACTCATGCCCCGTTGTAACTATATTAAAAGGCCAATGAGAGTTAATGACATGCGATAGAGTAGACACTACGAAGGCACACTCTGGAAAGAGTAGATGCTATAGTTCATAATGCTAACTGAATCAAGACGTCTGATATGAATATTACTACACAGTTATCAATAATTACCTGCATGTCTTTCACCAACAGAGGTGTGTAGATACTCTGGAGGCACTCTGCAAAACACTACTTATCACTTGCACAAACGTTTTCTTGTAATACAGTCATACACATCATGTATCTGGAACGGCTGCTGAGCTGGCACCTCCCCACACCAGCACTGTCGGCAGATGTCTACTTTTGTGAAGAAGAGGTTTGTAAGGCGTCAATGCTCTACTCTACTATGTAAATCAGGAGAGTGGTGGTCATGGGTCTGGACTCTGAAAATAATTCTTAGAACTAGTAATGATACTGTATTGGCTCTTCCAGTTCCAAAGAGGGTCGTCTGTGGTGTGTTTTGAAAGCAGTCATACACCGATGTGGAGGAACCCGCTTCAATAATGCTGGTGCAAATTAGGATACAATACACCTTGTCCACTATACGAAGTTAATAATCGTCCTGCTATACATCTGGGAAAAAGGGGTGGAATCTTATTTTAGAATCCAGGATACAGCAGAGACCAGTACGGAAACTTCTCACCTGTTGACTACCGGGTATGCTTGGAATTGGTGGGGTTGAGCTGTATTTACCTGTTGTGGGGGTTGCCAATTCAGTTGTTGGAGTTGTAGCTGAATATGCAGTTGTAGTCTCGATTGTTGATCCTATAGTTGAGTTAGTGATTGTTGACTGTGTGGTGGATGACAATGTAGATTGTATGCCAGGCGGACTTGTGCTTGATCTAGTTTTTGGAGGTGGGCTTGATGACATCCCAGATATGTTTGAGCTCATGGTTGGGGATGGGGTTATTGGCCCTACAAATAAGAGAATTAGACTGTCACAGTCAAATGATGATGGGATAGAAATTGGTAGATCTGGATTCATGTAACTGAGCTACAAGCATACCATATCACATAGACAATTATACCAATACATTGTACCTTTTTTTTCCATTTATGTTCGATATGTTTTCAAAACATGTCTGAATTGTTTCATATGCGTTTTCATCGGATGTAGAGCCTCAGTGCACATATATCATTAATTAAAGTGTATGTTTTATTACATTTCTATGATATTTTCCAATAAAAATATGTCAAGATAGTTGGAACATTTCTTGTGCCTTCAAATACAGGATTAGTAAAACGTCCAAACCAAAGCAATCCAGGTTATCTAACGAATTCCTACCTACTATCTAAAAGCTAGACACACAGGTCTACATCCTACAATGCTATCTAATGTAAAATGTGGTTAGCCTGTGACTCTGTACATGTTCACGTATACTCTAAAGTATGGCAGATGTTCCAACTGAAGCAAAACAATGTAGTTGACAGAACATATCAAACTCTGTAAGATCTTCAAATTTGAAATACGGATAACAATTATGCTACTTCATAGAGCTATGGCTGAGTACAACTTAATTTACATAACATGACTAATCCCTACAATCAGGGTAATTTTGATAACACTCATGAAATTATTCTAGTGTGTGCCTATTCTACACAGATCTATACATATTGATTGGTATCACTAGGTATGTTTACTACTGTAAATTCCCACGTATAACCCGCATCTCGCGTATCACCCACACCCCGACCTTGAGAACTCTATAACCCACACCAGAGGTCTGAAAATTGTGATTTTAGAACTGTATTACATACCTTCGTATAACCTGCACTTAAACTTTGGGAATTTTGTAGTACCCACACTGAGGATTTGGTTCACATATAACCCGCTGGATAATACGCGGGAGTTTACGATAGTTATGTTTCATGTTGGGGAGTGGGGGTGGGGGGGCACTAGGGAGCTAACAACATAGCACCTAGCATTAACTCTAACACATATCACTCTTCAACCATTATGCATTAAAGCTAGAAACAGAAATAAATGCCCCATCAGTAAAAATTGTAAAAGTCTAGGTTTTATATCTCTGCTGTTTAGTATATGCAAGAAAAATATCCACAAGTATTTTATACCTTGAAAAGGATTTCTGTAAACACTGAGCTACTTTAACATCACATATCATCTACCAATAAGGATTCAGGAGAGTAAATTAACATTAACGGAGGTTATAACTATGCTAGTTACACTGTACAACAAATTTTCGAAAACTAAAAAAAACACGCGACCAGACATAGTTATTCTTATGTATTTTGACCTGGGGAATCCCAAAATAGCACTTAAAATTGTGTGGTAAGTCTCATTTTTCTGATTTTCACATGGTCTTACTTTGTATAACTGCTTAGAGTTTATATATATACACTATCTGATCAAAAGTAGAAAAATGCTTCTTTTCATGTTAAAATTATTTTTAACTAGTTACATTATTAATATATCACTGATCTGTTTAAGAATTAAGTACTCTTAGTGACTAAATAGGTCTAAAATAACACTTTGAAACATAAAACTAGTGCTTAAAAAAAGTTGCTTTGTTTTCCTATTGTAATCCCCATCAGGACCACTTCTGACCATATTCCAGCAATGTACCTGGCTAATGTCCTATGTAAAATTTGATTTTATGGTCAGAATCCTCATACAATGATACCTTTTAATAGAAAATTGGTTGTGAGAGGAATTTGCAAGGCCTGTTTTCAGGTTTGCGATACTGATGACATTTCCAATATACTGGAGCCAATATCCAATATTTTGACTGTGGTAATGGCTGCCATGGTAACCAGAAACCAGATTAGACTCAACCTTTGCCCATCTATCTCTATTCCCAGATACACTCACCTGAGAATACAAGAACTACACCAATAAGACCTACAGCCTAGATACATAACAATTGGTGAATGGTAATGAACAATTTGCAAGGTTTATATTGGACATAATTATGTGTTTATGCATTCTATTTTAATGTATCATTGTCTTTCAAGGCCTAAGCCTGAATGGGCTTATAACTTGTAAGATGAGACTGTGAGGGTAAGAGTTTTTGCAAGAATTTTCACTAGGGGCGAGGCTTTGCTGAATCCTATAGTTATGATCACTATAGTGGATCCTCACCCTGTCATGGCATCAACTATAGTTGATACATTTAGATGTCACAGACCCTGACTGAATAGGGGTGGAGAAGGGTGGTGCAGTGTCTTAGGATGCATTACACCTGACTCATTGCACACTGTTGTATGGCCTTAGAGGCACCCTGCATTTTGACTCCACCTATGCTGTCCTCTTTCATGCTTTGGTATACTCTGGATTCCTATCATGGGCCAACTGAACGTTAAACTACACAAACAAACAACAATCAATTCTTAACAAATACAGTATTTCATCATATGTAGGGAATAGTAGGGAACCATGGAATATTATGAGTACATGTGTATACCTAAAATGGCTGCACCCTATACCCCCAGAGTGATGGATATTAACAAGATAACCAACTCTGATCAGTATGAGCTGGATTGGTCATGTGGTTATGACATTGGGATCTCAAGTAAGGAAGCATGACTTCAATGCCAACATCTGCTGAAACTCTTTTCACCTGGTACCTCTAGGGGCCATTCAATTATGATATCATCACAAGACCCAACCCTCCTGTATTGTCATTTTACTTTTTTGTGAAATGTTATACTATGGGAACAGCATGCTCATGTCATCATTCCCCATATAACCCTGTGCCCTTTACTGATGACAAGGTACAAGATATGAATGGGAAAGGAAATCTGATGATCCCATGGTATTGCTAGACCCTGAAAATGTGGATTTACACAGCTCAAATGACTCAATGACATCATTTCTCACCTAGATATGGCCAAAATCGTGAATTTCGGTAATGGCTACCCCAATATGGTACAAGATATGCATGGGAAAGGAAATAGGATGCTTCCATAGTATTCCTAGACCCTGAGAATGTGGATTTAGACACCTTAAATGATTCAATAACATCATTTCTCACCAAGATAAGGCCAAATTCATGATTTTCGGTAATGGCTACCTTTATCGGGTCCTATTTCAGAGAAAAACGATTTCTGTGCGTGGCATCCACCCTGAACCTGATCAGTATAGGTCATACTAAAAGTCTGGCATGGATGCCACCCTGTAACATTCCGTTCCTCCGAGAGTGACATTTCAAAATTCTGCCTCCAGTCTAGTATACAGGGCATCTACCAGTGCCAGAACTGCTAGTTGCATCGCGCACCAACCCCAACATCTGGGTCTCCTGACGGGCAGATCGCCCATTCTTTAGCATTGAAACCTACACAAATGTGAGAATTTTTAGTCGTAGGAAAATTTAAAGCAGTGTATATCGATGGCAAATTCAATTTCCAGTCCATTGATGTGCTTGGTTTGTTCATTAATGTTTCTATGACCAAAAAACTGAATATCGCCGTAGCTAACAAGCAGACTAGCCCACTGGAAGTGGGCGATATTGGGTGTATTTGTGAGTGGCGTCGCCTGGAGAGGAGCGCGAGAACCTCTGGTAGTGGGTATATGGGTCAGACTATACATTCAGTAGTAGACCAACAAATAATCATGGTTGGAATATCTTGAAACTGAGACTTATGGGGCATTTATGGATTCAGTGACCTCAAATTAGTGCAGTCAGGTAGGTCTGCCCCCGTTTTATTGTCATTGCACAGTGTTATTAAAATGATATAAGCATCAGCGGTTTCTACTATAAGCCTGCAGTGGCCTGCTACCGAGATGCTGCAGCCCCAGTTCTAATTCTCGTTCCTAGGGCTCTCCCGGGTTGGTCTCACAGGAAGTCTCACCGTAACCTAGTTAGTCTCAATTCAAACACAAAAGAGACACAGCTTTTGGCTTATGTTATAATAAATAAGGGTGTTAAGAGCACCAATTGTCACAAATCATATCCTATGTTGTTATCTTTATCATATTATCATTAGTAAGATGGTAGCATGCGGTTATACAGATGAATTCCTGTAATATAAAATGGGTTCATCGTGGAGTACAGTAGAGTACACAAGCACTTTTTGTACAGTGGGCTTCTAAACACTGTAATGATAAAATATAAGAGATAATTAACTCAGATACTAATTCCATCATCTAAGTTGTTCACGTGCTAAAGTCGGACTCATTTTGACAGTTCAACATGTACTGCTATGGGATTTCTGGTAGACACCAATTTGGGGGATATGCCTGTACACAGTATGTGATGTTATAGTCAGTGATATTTGGAATTACAATGAAATAATTCGCATATATATATATATATATATATATATATATATATATATATATATATATATATATATATATACAATACATGTGAGTGCCAGACAGAGTTGCATGCTAAGATGCATGTCATATTGCATCTCATCAATGACGGGAAGATGGTGACTTACCTGGCACAAGTGTGAGATTGATTGCAGGGATCCTTCTTTCACTGTTATTTCCGGAGAGTGTGAGGTTGAATATGTCCCATTCTGTGTACACATCCACATACATGGGTAGCTGTATGAAGGGGGCCAGCTGTGAGGACTCATAGCCAGTTGATACAAGGTTGGAACTGAGAGAGGAGGCATACGGTATTACAGCATTGCTAGTGTTAGACATGTAGTGTGTCCCTATAGTGTCACCTTGCAGCATGATTACTGGCTCAGTGAAAGTGGTATTCTGAATTCCTATACCATTGGGGTTTATCTCTCTGGAACTATGCAGATATGGCGTTGTGTTCCTCATGCTGTAGAAGTCCAGCCACCACAGGCCTGCTTGCAGCGAGTAGTAGGTTACCCCTGTCACAGTGGTGTCACATGTAGCCCTAATCTGATATATGGTGAGCAGGTTGCTGGGTGGAGTGTCAGCTGAGGTTAGTGCTGATAGTCTCAGTCGAGGGAAGCAAGAGCTCGGAGCTGCCCACAGTGAAAAGAGAAATAATCCATTATGTTGTAATGTGCAGAATTGGGTGAATGATGAATGTAGTCACAACTAAATAGGCAGATGGGTTATACAATGACTGATTGATTGCTGGTTACTTTTATATTCACTGAAGCCGATGCCTAGTATGTGAAAGCTCAAAATGGTGATGTGACTTGTTTTGAGATGTAATTGTAAAAAGGTTTCTATATCCTGGAACAGTTAACATAAACCCAATTTAAACGGATCTGCTGGTTTCTCCCAAATATGTTTATTGAGTGTGATTGTAAAATATAACGGTAGTTGTATTATTGTGCACTGCAAAGGTAGATCATATGTACATCAGAGGTGTAAATTGATTGTATTGTAAGGTGTGTCTTACTTGTAACCTTGGTCTGAAGTCTTAGTGTTTGGTTTTCATTGGTAGATGATGTGTGATGTTAAAGTAGCTCAGTGTTTACAGAAATACTTTATCAAGGTATAAAGGTTAACATTTTTCTTGCATATACTACACAGCAAGAACATAGATATGAAACTCAGCCTTTTACAATTTTTACTGATGGGACATTGATCGTGGTTTCTAGGTTTAATGCATAATGGTTGACTTACCTTCTCTATGTGATGTGCAGCTTTAGCCATCGATCATTATGATAGCGTTTCTCTTGTCTCGTATGAGAGAGGCAGTGCTAGAGGGTTCATGCTTATTATAGAATGTACATCTATGTACATGTGTCACAACACAAATGGTAAAGCTATCCAGACAAGAATGTAGAAGGCAACATTTATATCTATTTAAAAAACGCAAATCATATTATTGGTCTGCATTATTATTAAAATGTATAATGTATTATATGACCCGTGGAACAGAATTGATAACAAAATACAAAGCCAGGGAGATTCAAATGGATGGTGTCATGGTTGTGTGGCATTTATGGATGTAATATGGGTCTTCTGGACACGGTGTCACTGTATGTAAAACACTCATCTGGTCGATGTCTTAATATTGATTTACTAGGAATAGATATCAAACGGTATATATGTTAGAAATCCAAACAGCATGCCTAATTTATTAAAATAATATTTCCGATGAAAGTAAGTTCAAATAAATAGATGAATAGCATTATCCAATGTTATCAGGGGAAATGGGCCAAGCTTGCCCAGCGTCCTATGATGAACAACTTGAACAGTCATAGAGCAATATTTATAAACTATGACGATATTTAGAACTGAAAGGAAATTACAATTCAATTCATTGTTGTGTCTAGTTATGAAGTTTGTGCCTTTATATCTCAGGGAAGCTTAAGTAAGATGATATTGGCCCAATTTACAATGTCGAATGGTAACCCATTAACAATGTACTATTCACAGCTTAATTGTGGGTCTAGCTATACATAACCTATTTCTACAGTGAGATCTAAACCAAACCTATGTGGACAGCTTTCTACACTATAGTACAGGGTTAATGCAAGGGAGCACATTACGTTATTGTCTATTATCTATGTGTAATTATCTACACTACTGCCAGCCCACAGCCGGTAACCGTATACCTCCTTTTCACCTACCATCGAAACCTGAAATTCAGGAAATTATGGTCAAAATCGTATGGTATGCTCATTCATAAATAAGGAAATATGTAGACAAAGGTGCACAACCTTTTGGTCTTTTGGAGGGTTATTTCACAAGTTGACCCTTGGGCCGTATTTGGCTGTCGCATTCCATGAAAAACATATGTGAATAAATCAGAGGTTTGCAGATGATTGCACTGGGAACATTATATAAGGAGGAGTGAGGCCAGGTTGTGTCTCCATCTGTCAGGTATGGGTAGGCATGTGTTTAAAGCCAACCCTGATTGATGCTGTAGGACGGTATGTGAACTTGTGTGGTTTTATGAGTTTTTGTACTTGATCCGCTAGATGAATGAAGCGTTAAGTCCATAGTGTGTACTCCTCAGTTGAATTTTTCTGTGTTTATTGTAGACGACAGATGGCATTTTATTAGTGTCTCATGATCTTGTTATTAAAATTCCAATTGAAAAGATAATTAGTTGGAAATAACACCAGAAATTATCAACACATGAACATTTGTGAAAAGAAATGTGATACATTGTATTATAAAAGTTATAATAACGTTTATAAATTGAAAAATTGAATTGAATATGGCTCATGCTCACCCATACGTCACCCCAATTTACTGGAATAAGAGGAGACCCAATAAACCTCATATTGCAATATATTCACCTATCATATATTTTATTTGAAAATCATACTAGTTTGGGTGCAGTCTCGGGCCCTGACTGCAGGTTTACAGTCTGGGAGATTACTTAGGTCTATACATGTATCTACACTGGACCACATACCTGCTATACTGTATAGGCATTCTAGTATCTGCAACCAGGAGAGTGTGGGTTCAAACCCCACTCTGGCTTAATTACTAGTACTGCTGATATCTGCATATTGTACCTAGATTGATATAATCTACCTAGTCACATATCTATTAGCTAATTTAACCATCTCAATTAAGGTGGATTTATGCTTCAAATGGTCTAAATAAGTAATGTAAAAAAAACGAACCTACATTTTTGCCAAGGTGGGATTCGAACCCATGAGGCCATACCCAACACATCTACGTCATTCATGATCATGTGACCATGGCTAGCCAATCAGTGGTTGAGCTATCTCATTAAGAAATGATCCAGGATCCTAGATCATTTTCTAAGTAGGATAGTCTTCATTAGATACAAATTTGTCCAGGCCCAGTACCGCCTAACGGCGGCACTGGGCCTGGAGAGGTCGAGGCTGGTTTGGGTGGCGCCTACCATATATATATTTCATCTTTGCATAAGACATGGTCAAGGAGAGACTTGATACTGATGTGCACATAGTGTACTCTGACTGATACATCACAGTAGACTTGTTTTGTCTCACCATTACTCTCCATATCACTATTGAACAGACAGTTGCGTGATTTTGTGACGTCAAATACACTATCCTGCAGACAGAACGTGACCTCCCTGCAGACAGAACATGACCCCCCCCCCCCCAGGTCTGACAGCCACCACCTAGACTCGTCTCCGTCTGTGTGAGTAGAGCTGCAGACAGAACATGACCCCCCCCCAGGTCTGACAGCCACCACCTAGACTCGTCCCCGTCTGTGTGAGTAGAGCTGCAGACAGACGGAGACGCCCCCCCCAGGTCTGACAGCCACCACCTAGACTCGTCTCCGTCTGTGTGAGTAGAGCTGCAGACAGAACATGACCGCCCCCCCCCAGGTCTGACAGCCACCACCTAGACTCGTCTCCGTCTGTGTGAGTAGAGCTGCAGACAGAACATGACCCCCCCCCCCCCCGGGTCTGAAAGTCACCACCTAGACTCGTCCCCGTCTGTGTGAGTAGAGCTGCAGACAGAACATGACCGCCCCCCCCCAGGTCTGACAGCCACGACCTAGACTCGTCTCCGTCTGTGTGAGTAGAGCTGCAGACAGAACATGACCGCCCCCCCCCAGGTCTGACAGCCACCACCTAGACTCGTCTCCGTCTGTGTGAGTAGAGCTGCAGACAGAACATGACCGCCCCCCCCCCCCCAGGTCTGACAGCCACCACCTAGACTCGTCTCCGTCTGTGTGAGTAGAGCTGCAGACAGATGGAGACGCCCCCCCCAGGTCTGACAGCCACCACCTAGACTCGTCTCCGTCTGTGTGAGTAGAGCTGCAGACAGAACATGACCGCCCCCCCCCCAGGTCTGACAGCCACCACCTAGACTCGTCTCCGTCTGTGTGAGTAGAGCTGCAGACAGAACATGACCCCCCCCCCCCAGGTCTGACAGCCACCACCTAGACTCGTCCCCGTCTGTGTGAGTAGAGCTGCAGACAGAACATGACCGCCCCCCCCCAGGTCTGACAGCCACCACCTAGACTCGTCTCCGTCTGTGTGAGTAGAGCTGCAGACAGACGGAGACGCCCCCCCCAGGTCTGACAGCCACCACCTAGACTCGTCTCCGTCTGTGTGAGTAGAGCTGCAGACAGAACATGACCGCCCCCCCCAGGTCTGACAGCCACCACCTAGACTCGTCTCCGTCTGTGTGAGTAGAGCTGCAGACAGAACATGACCGCCCCCCCCCAGGTCTGACAGCCACCACCTAGACTCGTCTCCGTCTGTGTGAGTAGAGCTGCAGAGAGACGGAGACACCCCCCCCCCCAGGTCTGACAGCCACCACCTAGACTCCTCTCCGTCTGTGTGAGTAGAGCTGCAGACAGAACGTGACCCCCCCCCAGGTCTGACAGCCACCACCTAGACTCGTCTCCGTCTGTGTGAGTAGAGCTGCAGACAGAACATGACCCCCCCCCCAGGTCTGACAGCCACCACGTAGACTCGTCTCCGTCTGTGTGAGTAGAGCTGCAGACAGAACATGACCGCCCCCCCCCCCCCCAGGTCTGACAGCCACCACCTAGACTCGTCTCCGTCTGTGTGAGTAGAGCTGCAGACAGAACGTGACCCCCCCCCAGGTCTGACAGCCACCACCTAGACTCGTCTCCGTCTGTGTGAGTAGAGCTGCAGACAGACGGAGACGCCCCCCCCAGGTCTGACAGCCACCACCTAGACTCGTCTCCGTCTGTGTGAGTAGAGCTGCAGACAGAACGTGACCCCCCCCAGGTCTGACAGCCACCACCTAGACTCGTCTCCGTCTGTGTGAGTAGAGCTGCGGACAGAACGTGACCCCCCCCCCCCAGGTCTGACAGCCACCACCTAGACTCGTCTCAGTCTGTGTGAGTAGAGCTGCAGACAGAACGTGACCGCCCCCCCCCCCAGGTCTGACAGCCACCACCTAGACTCGTCTCCGTCTGTGTGAGTAGAGCTGCAGACAGAACGTGACCCCCCCAGGTCTGACAGCCACCACCTAGACTCGTCTCCGTCTGTGTGAGTAGAGCTGCAGACAGAACGTGACCACCCCCCCCCCCCTCCAGGTCTGACAGCCACCACCTAGACTCGTCTCCGTCTGTGTGAGTAGAGCTGCAGACAGAACATGACCCCCCCCCCCAGGTCTGACAGCCACCACCTAGACTCGTCTCCGTCTGTGTGAGTAGAGCTGCAGACAGAACATGACCCCCCCCCCCCCCAGGTCTGACAGCCACCACCTAGACTCGTCTCCGTCTGTGTGAGTAGAGCTGCAGACAGAACGTGACCCCTCCCCCCAGGTCTGACAGCCACCACCTAGACTCGTCTCCGTCTGTGTGAGTAGAGCTGCAGACAGAACATTGACCCCCCCCCCAGGTCTGACAGCCACCACCTAGACTCGTCTCCGTCTGTGTGAGTAGAGCTGCAGACAGAACATGACCCCCCCCCCCCCCAGGTCTGACAGCCACCACCTAGACTCGTCTCCGTCTGTGTGAGTAGAGCTGCAGACAGAACATGACCGCCCCCCCCCCAGGTCTGACAGCCACGACCTAGACTCGTCTCCGTCTGTGTGAGTAGAGCTGCAGACAGAACGTGACCCCCCCCAGGTCTGACAGCCACCACCTAGACTCGTCCCCGTCTGTGTGAGTAGAGCTGCAGACAGAACATGACCGCCCCCCCCAGGTCTGACAGCCACCACCTAGACTCGTCTCCGTCTGTGTGAGTAGAGCTGCAGACAGACGGAGACGCCCCCCCCAGGTCTGACAGCCACCACCTAGACTCGTCTCCGTCTGTGTGAGTAGAGCTGCAGACAGAACATGACCGCCCCCCCCAGGTCTGACAGCCACCACCTAGACTCGTCTCCGTCTGTGTGAGTAGAGCTGCAGACAGAACATGACCGCCCCCCCCCCAGGTCTGACAGCCACCACCTAGACTCGTCTCCGTCTGTGTGAGTAGAGCCGCAGAGAGACGGAGACGCCCCCCCCCCAGGTCTGACAGCCACCACCTAGACTCGTCTCCGTCTGTGTGAGTAGAACTGCAGACAGAACGTGACCCCCCCAGGTCTGACAGCCACCACCTAGACTCGTCTCCGTCTGTGTGAGTAGAGCTGCAGACAGAACGTGACCACCCCCCCCCCCCTCCAGGTCTGACAGCCACCACCTAGACTCGTCTCCGTCTGTGTGAGTAGAGCTGCAGACAGAACAGGACCCCCCCCCCAGGTCTGACAGCCACCACCTAGACTCGTCTCCGTCTGTGTGAGTAGAGCTGCAGACAGAACGTGACCCCTCCCCCCAGGTCTGACAGCCACCACCTAGACTCGTCTCCGTCTGTGTGAGTAGAGCTGCAGACAGAACGTGACCCCCCCCCCCAGGTCTGACAGCCACCACCTAGACTCCTCTCCGTCTGTGTGAGTAGAGCTGCAGACAGAACATGACCCCCCCCCCCCCAGGTCTGACAGCCACCACCTAGACTCGTCTCCGTCTGTGTGAGTAGAGCTGCAGACAGAACATGACCCCCCCCCCCAGGTCTGACAGCCACCACCTAGACTCGTCCCCGTCTGTGTGAGTAGAGCTGCAGACAGACGGAGACGCCCCCCCCCAGGTCTGACAGCCACCACCTAGACTCGTCTCCGTCTGTGTGAGTAGAGCTGCAGACAGACGGAGACGCCCCCCCCAGGTCTGACAGCCACCACCTAGACTCGTCTCCGTCTGTGTGAGTAGAGCTGCAGACAGAACATGACCGCCCCCCCCCCAGGTCTGACAGCCACCACCTAGACTCGTCTCCGTCTGTGTGAGTAGAGCTGCAGACAGAACATGACCCCCCCCCCCAGGTCTGACAGCCACCACCTAGACTCGTCTCCGTCTGTGTGAGTAGAGCTGCAGACAGAACATGACCCCCCCCCCCCCAGGTCTGACAGCCACCACCTAGACTTGTTTCCGTCTGTGTGAGTAGAGCTGCAGACAGAACGTGACCCCTCCCCCCAGGTCTGACAGCCACCACCTAGACTCGTCTCCATCTGTGTGAGTAGAGCTGTGGACAGAACGTGAACCCCCCCCCCCAGGTCTGACAGCCACCACCTAGACTCGTCTCCGTCTGTGTGAGTAGAGCTGCAGACAGAACGTGACCCCCCCCCAGGTCTGACAGCCACCACCTAGACTCGTCTCAGTCTGTGTGAGTAGAGCTGCAGACAGAACGTAACACCCCCAGGTCTGACAGCCACCACCTAGACTCGTCCCCGTCTGTGTGAGTAGAGCTGCAGACAGAACATGACCGCCCCCCCCCAGGTCTGACAGCCACCACCTAGACTCGTCTCCGTCTGTGTGAGTAGAGCTGCAGACAGACGGAGACGCCCCCCCCCCAGGTCTGACAGCCACCACCTAGACTCGTCTCCGTCTGTGTGAGTAGAGCTGCAGATTGAACGTGACCGCCCCCCCCCCCAGGTCTGACAGCCACCACCTAGACTCGTCTCCGTCTGTGTGAGTAGAGCTGCAGACAGAACGTGACCCCCCCAGGTCTGACAGCCACCACCTAGACTCGTCTCCGTCTGTGTGAGTAGAGCTGCAGACAGAACGTGACCGCCCCCCCCCCCCCCTCCAGGTCTGACAGCCACCACCTAGACTCGTCTCAGTCTGTGTGAGTAGAGCTGCAGACAGAACGTGACCCCCCCAGGTCTGACAGCCACCACCTAGACTCGTCTCCGTCTGTGTGAGTAGAGCTGCAGACAGAATGTGACCGCCCCCCCCCCTCCAGGTCTGACAGCCACCACCTAGACTCGTCTCAGTCTGTGTGAGTAGAGCTGCAGACAGAACATGACCCCCCCCCCCCCAGGTCTGACAGCCACCACCTAGACTCGTCTCCGTCTGTGTGAGTAGAGCTGCAGACAGAACGTAACCCCCCCCCCAGGTCTGACAGCCACCACCTAGACTCGTCTCCGTCTGTGTGAGTAGAGCTGCAGACAGACGGAGACGCCCCCCCCCCAGGTCTGACAGCCACCACCTAGACTCGTCCCCGTCTGTGTGAGTAGAGCTGCAGACAGAACTTGACCCCCCCCCCAGGTCTGACAGCCACCACCTAGACTCGTCTCCGTCTGTGTGAGTAGAGCTGCAGACAGAACGTGACACCCCCCCCCAGGTCTGACAGCCACCACCTAGACTCGTCTCCGTCTGTGTGAGTAGAGCTGCAGACAGAACGTGACCCCCCCCCCAGGTCTGACAGCCACCACCTAGACTCGTCCCCGTCTGTGTGAGTAGAGCTGCAGACAGAACATGACCGCCCCCCCCAGGTCTGACAGCCACCACCTAGACTCGTCCCCGTCTGTGTGAGTAGAGCTGCAGACAGAACATGACCCCCCCCCCAGGTCTGACAGCCACCACCTAGACTCGTCTCCGTCTGTGTGAGTAGAGCTGCAGACAGAACGTGACCCCCCCAGGTCTGACAGCCACCACCTAGACTCGTCTCAGTCTGTGTGAGTAGAGCTGCAGACAGAACATGACCGCCCCCCCCCCAGGTCTGACAGCCACCACCTAGACTCGTCTCCGTCTGTGTGAGTAGAGCTGCAGACAGACGGAGACGCCCCCCCCCAGGTCTGACAGCCACCACCTAGACTCGTCTCCGTTTGTGTGAGTAGAGCTGCAGACAGAACGTGACCCCCCCCCCCTCCAGGTCTGACAGCCACCACCTAGACTCGTCTCCGTCTGTGTGAGTAGAGCTGCAGACAGAACGTGACCCCCCCCCCTCCAGGTCTGACAGCCACCACCTAGACTCGTCTCCGTCTGTGTGAACAAAGTTACAGGTGCCGGCAGACAGGCTTGTGTTGGCTTTGCCCTCCGCTGCGTTTGCTGTGTGATACGTGCCTCCGTTGTGGTACGCTGGCCTTCCCAAGGCTGCTTTTTTTTCTACATACACAGAAAGGGTAGATTGGACGTCTCCCAGCAAACTGGGGTGATCCCTGGCCATGACTGGTGATGCATGGTGACTATTATTTGAGTGATCACACACTGAGTGACAATGCGCCACTGCTGGTGAGTCTCACTCAGCATGGCCACTCATCACTCATCTCGCCACTGTGGTGATCACACGCTGAGTGACAATGCGCCACTCCTGGTGAGTCTCACTCAGCATGGCGAGATATCACTCATCACGCCACTGTGGTGATCACACGCTGAGTGACAACGCGCCACTCCTGGTGGGTCTCACTCAGCATGGTGACTTTTCACTCATTTCCCAACTGTGGTGAGCTCACTCAGCATCACCAGGATATTAGCATTGGAGGTATACTGCTTGTATTTTGCAGAGGGGGAATAGAAGTTGATGTTGATTTCATTAATATTATCGCACATATGGACCAGATTTTTACATGATTATAATCATTATGAAAATGTGCACATCATGATAGCAAACAATATGATTTTAGATTAAGATTTAAGACAGAAAATACAATTTTCCTTTGTCTATGGGACTTAACACTGAAATGAAATTGTCTACATTTTACATAGTATATAGACATTGATCAGCCTTGCTCTAACAAGAATAGGAAAGTATGATATCCAGTGACCATCATGGTATCATATAATCATGAGTAACAAGTAAGGATTTACAACAGTATGGTAAAACATTCTTGCATTGAGTGATAAAAGGGGAACTTTCTTTGTCTGACCAGCATGGCAGCTCTCACTCAGCATGGCACATCATCACTCACAGTCGCCAACATGGTTCTCACTCACTGAGTGACCAGGCGCCACTCGTGGTGAGTCTCACTCAGGATGGCGCATGATCACTCACGGTCACACACATCCTGGTTTCCTGAGTTCTGATTGGTCCATTTCAAATTTCCCGCCCTTTCTTTGTTCTCAGTGGAAACTTCTAGCATTCACAACAGACAGGCAGAGACTGGCAAGGAGAACAGATGTGAGGTGGGTTGTCCTATATAAGTCATGGTGAAATCTCAGCCATCAGCTGATTGTGAATTCTACAGTAACTGTTCTTGCCTATTTTATGTCTCTATTTTTCTCTAATATATTCTACTTTGCTCTTTTTATAAATATAGGTAGGAAGTATATTCACTGACTGGAATGACACATTTAATGGTAAGTTCTATGGTAGTTTTTGGCACTTTCTTTACCTTACTTGTATTGTTATATTCTTATATATGTTAACATAATTGGTTAATGATAAAAGGGGAATTTCACTTTCAAAGTAACATTTAAACAGTTTTATAACCTTGCCATGTACACTGTGTTCCTCCATAATAATCCATTATGTTTGCTTATATTTAAACAGACACTCCCACAAGGACTTCAAGTATTCATCATTGCCAAGAGAAGAAGAGATTCTGGATGAACAGCTTAAATGATGTTGTCAATGTTATGAATAAAATACCCCCCCCCCCCCTGCCTCAGTGCTAATTGGTCAATGTGCCATCCCTGGTGATGCTGAGTGATCACCAGCGTGGCCATCCCTGGTGATGCTGAGTGATCACCAGCGTGGTCATCCCTGGTGATGCTGAGTGATCACCAACGTGGCCATCCCTGGTGATGCTGAGTGATCACCAACATGGCCATCCCTGGTGATGCTGAGTGATCACCAGCGTGGCCATCCCTAGTGATGCTGAGTGATTGATGGCGACACATCACTCAGTTTTATTTCATCTAGCACATTGAGTGAGGACCTCACTCAGGATGGCCACGAGTCACCCCAGTTTGCTGGGCTATGGTGTAATATGAACTCTTGTTTCCATGCACACATGCTTTTAACATGTGCCAATGCATTGTAGGGTTTACTCAATACAGTGAGTAAACCCTACAATGAGTAGAAGTAATACTATAATGAGTATAAGTATTGATACCCTGTAATAAGGATTGATTACTTGAAGACTTGCTGTCTGAGTGACTCGAACACAGAGCTTTGAAAACCGAACCGACCTGACATATTGATGATTGCATATAAACTTGTATATAAGTTTGGCTTTAATTGAGAAATGCCCCACGTCTGTGATTTAACTCAAACTCAAACTCAATTGCCCGTTTAAGCACAGGGTTGTCAAAAGAGTGCAGGTATAGTGTACACTGGAATAGGTGGGGACATTGAAATAAGTGATGCGGGTCTTTTTTTCTCATCTCAAATAAATGTAGGTCTTGTATAAATGAAGGGGCTATATTCGGTTTTTATAAGCTGCGCTGGAAAAAGCGGTTATAAATGTATACAGTAACACCGTTGTTATATAACATATTTAGACAGTTCAACAAATGTTGCTTGATATAGAGTCAGGGGACTTAATATACGTTAATGATTCCATAGCCTTTCCTATTATACTAATGATTATAAGTAGCGAAAAAATTGTTATGTTAGGTGTGCATAGGGAGGAAGAATAGTGAGTAACTGCAATAGGACATACAAACTAAAAAGACAATGTAAACCTGAGCTTCGTCAACCAACATGTTTATGATGTCCATAATTAAATGTTAAATTAAATTAAAATACAGACTACACAAAGGATTCCGTCTTGTATTTCTGCCCGGGGCCACCATCTTATAATATAATTATGGTACTTGAATTGAATTAAGCACTGCACCCAACTGCACTCGACTTTAAAACACTGGATATACATCAGCCTAAAACAGTTTTGTTTATGCCAAACTGACTTATAATGCCCTACATTTAATCGGATAAGGATTAGGAAAGGGCATCTCGATATAATGTTGCTGGCCTCGAAATTGTGTGCTAAAGTAGTCAGGTGAATCAGTGCCAGAAAGAAACACAGGGGTCTGTTACATAAGAAATGAACGGGTATGAAAAGTGAAATGACTACAGTTTAGTGTTGCTAGACTGTAAATGATGTTACCCGTTAATTAATGGTACCCTTTAGGGGGAAAGGGTACGATTTGTCTTTTCTATACAAATTTGTGCAGTGTTACCATACCCGCAAGAAGGTGGTCCTTATAATTATTTGTACCCTTTAATATAAATATATGGTGTTTCACAAGTCAAAGTTGTACGTGTGTCAAGCACATGTTTAACTTTTAATAAACCATATATTTTTTAAACTAAATTGGAATAACTATATATGAATAAAGGTTTGCATATGATTATTTCGTGAAATTTATAAACATATCATATTTTTTATAGGAAAATTATGAACGAAAATTGGTAGGCTACCCGTACAGCCATGCCCACTATTTGAATGGTAGGACACTGTTAGTGATCATAGATATCTTATTATGCTTGTACCAGCTCATTGACATGTTCTGTGTTTAGAAAATCATCTTATGAAATAAACACTTTACAAACTCATTATATTTGTTATATGTGGCCCTATATTATTTTCATTTATAAATTGGTGCCCTTTAATTATTCATAATATGTATACAGGATTTGTTTAAGTTCCGTATTTCCCCGACAGATTGACATCGAAAGGCCCCGTATTGCGAGGGGCTTGAGATGTCAATCTGGAGCCTATATTGGTCAAACGCCCTAACCACTAGACCATCTCGGCAGCTCTGAGCAAAGGGCAGCCTATATTTAGTGTCACTCGGCAACTTTGACCCGCTAACCTTAGGTATCCTTACGCACAACCGGAAGTGAAGTTTTCACGAAATACGGAGGTTTGAGGAAATACAGGGGCTGGTTATTCACCTTTAGCGCAATACGAGGCTCAGTGCTTAAGCCTACCCGACTCAAACCTCAAACCATTTAAAAATAACATATTTTCTTTGTTGTATGCAAACTTTCCTATTTTCGTTGATATATGTTTACCACAAAGTTGTGACGTTTTACACAAATTTGGGTACTTTACCATGTACCCTGTCCATTATGGGCCTCATTTCATGGATATGAATTAACGACCATGACTTTTTTTTAAATCAAGGGGCACAGGACATTTGGGTGTCCTTTAATTTTTTTATTCTCCTTGCAACACCATCCTTTTGTACCCGCAGGAACGTACCTGTTAATATTGAAATCGATTTATCAACGAGTACATAGTATGTAACAGACCCCAGGTGTGGATCCAGTAACTGAGGTGGTGACTGGTGAAGGTAGACCAGCCTTGACCTAGATGACCTTGTGTCATAACATATGACCTAGCAGTTAGGTAAGTATTAATACCAGCAGTACTGATACGTTTATAGTTTTAATCATAGGGATAATTATGATTATACACTAAATTGTGGTGCATTCTATTTCTCTCTTAGTCAATCATTTGTAGAGACCCTTTGTCCAATGCTAACACTTCACTCACTCACTGCATTTATCACAAACTCTCACAGTGTTCCAGTTAGTAAAGAAACAAAAACATGCAGCCGGTTATAAATTATACTCACCAATATTATTTGGGACGACATTCTCTTCAAACTAAAATGTTTTCTTCCCAAAGAGGTTACAACTTGTGGTGGCCAACACAATGTTAACTTGTAGTCATTACACCGATTACAGTGACGTTAGTGACTTCTCTGACGTAGAAGAAATAAAATCAAGGCACGTTTCTTCTTCTCTGATAATTCAGCAGAAATGCTCAGGGACAGTAAGCCTCCTGAATTAAATCGGTTCTTGAGGCCAAGGACCAGTTAAGTATTGCTCCGAAAACGGCTTTCCGAAACTGGATCTTTGCACTTCTCAGAGTGTGGTATGTAAACGTTCACGTTAACCAAGGTATAAGGGGGTATCAGATAAGGATATTTACATACTTTCTTTTTTGGGAAGGCTAGGAACATCGGGTCCTTTGTCAATCAAATGTGTGTCAACTGAGGGTCATAATGAATATAATATATCCATCATTGTTGCCAATGAAGTCATATTACATGAGAAAGGTGGCGTCCGAACGTGCCCAGTGTGTGCCTCTACACGGGTAAAAATCGACACGTGCGACACGGGCCTTTTAAAAGTTGACGGACACAGACATCTTTATGAGGCCTATGTGCATAAAAATCGACACAGTGACCCTGTTGCTAAAAATCGACATGGCGACACAGTCAAAACGGTGGGGACCCATGTAGAGGCACCAGTGTGTCAGTGTAAACACAGTATGTCCTGAGCTATGACGCGTTACGTTCAACCAAAACAGACTTTGTTGAGGAGATGACATGTCGGAATACTGAGAATATACAATACTTTAATGTTTAACACAAACACGTCAAGCAGTTATTCCGCTGACCCTGATCCGTCAAAGAATAATATACCGAACTGGATGGGCACCAGATTAGCGTCCATCCGGTGATTGATCTCTCGGCCACAAATAGGCTTATAAGGGAGTGATCATTTTTTAACAACAGTGGGGGGCGGGGGGTTTCCGCGCGGAGCGTGCGAAATTTTTTACCCCCCCCCCCGGTCAAGGGATCAAATTTTTTTACCCCCCCCCCTTAGGGTCGAAAATCGGCTCGCGCGCGGGCCATTTGAAGCATAGTAACGCGCGGGCTTTTTGGCTCAAAACAGGTTAAATTTTTTTGCCCCCCCCCAAGAGGGGTCCAAATTTTGTTGCCCCCCCCCCGGTCAAGGGGTCCAAATTTGTTTGCTCCCCCCCCCCAAACCCACCACCCCTCCCCCTGTTGATAATAAATGATCACTCCCTAAAGCATATCTTAAGTTCCCTATGAAATGAATTAGTGCACTATACTTTTAAGTTGATATTATGGTAAATACATATTAACTCTAGGAGTTACATAAATTTGTAGGTGTATCCAGGCTGACATTCCGATTGAGACAATTGAGAGTTACTTTACCTTGGCCTAAGTAGCATCTAAGAATCATCAACTGAAAGAGAAAATAGAAATCTCAGCATAAATCTCGATGCAGCTCTCAGCTTTGTATTACTATATGCCTATAGAATAGCAGTGTAACATTATAGAATGAATGTTAGGGCTGTCATATGTGAGGAAGGATTCGCCTCAAAATATTCCATTCAATGATGTGTTTGTTATTGTATTGCAGCAATACTACCTGCACACTGTGGCCACTGAGGCAGAGAGGAGTCCAATGTAGGCTGTGTCTTACGACCTTGAGCCAATGTTTTTGTCTCTGACTGGGTGTCATCTCTGACCAGGTGCCATCTCTGACCGGGTGCCGTCTCTGACCGGATGTCACTTTGGAATTTAGTTATGTTCTACCAACAGCAGGAGGCTAATAATAATTACATAAGAGCTGCCATAACGTTTTTACATATCCTTATATATATATGAGTATAGGTTAACGTTTAAAAAAACGTTTTTCTGACAACAGGTCAGAGACGGCACCCGGTCAGAGACGGCACCTGGTCAGAGACGGCACCCGGTCAGAGACAAAAACATTGGCTCAAGGTCGTGAGACACAGCCTGTAATGCGGCCGTAAATGCAGTAAATTCAAAAACTCCCAGTGCCCCATTCCAACATGCCAACTTGATCTCGCAGGGTATAGTCTTACAGCTGATTCGATATTGAATAGCCTATATTGGTCAAACATTGAATTGTCCAACACAAATCGCAAAGTTGGACCAATTTTTACTTTTTCTCACCTGAAGAACAACCACGTAACCCTTTTGAGATGTTGTGATATCCTACGAATATACTTCCCAAAGTAAATGAATCCGTAAATTTCACTTCTGTTGTTGTCTTTGTGCTTACTTGATAGACTTTTTGTGTTCATAAATGTATTTATTGCACTAAGTAATTTTCGAGTACTGTTACATTCTTCAAAATGAGATATCATATCTCGTATGAGTTATAGGTTATATGTCTATGTGTATGATTACTTCGCTTCATTGTATATTGTATATCGTGCTATCTACTAGCAAAATGGTCTGTATAGGTTGTTCAGCTCCTTCCAATTACAGGCTATTAGTCTGTGACTGATTCGTATTTACACAGCTAGATCATGTTAGATTTAGCAGATATGTCGCTTTTAGAAATCTCTGAATGTATTGTGCAGTCTTTAATTTATATGAATATGAAAACAAGCTTGCTGGTTTTCTTTTGTACTTTTATTGCTTAGTCCATACAAGTGGCACCGTCCCCTACGAATCGACCTCGTGGTATATCACACGTTGCCTCAGCCCCCATAGGGTAGCAGAGGTCTGTAAGAGGAATAGTGTAAATAAGCAAACGGTTGTGATATATATACATACAGTACATTGATGAAGAAGGAATGTTAGAAGTAATATATCATAGCATTATAAGTACACATAATATATTCAATCAAGTACAATACGCAGCCAGACTTGATATCATGTCAAAAGGACAATATGTTATCAGATTTGAGCATCACAAGAGCATGTCTAGTGAGCAATATATAGTGGGTCATACAAGAACTTGCTAAGACACACATTGTATATGGGATTATCACTGAATAATTATGATAAATAATATAGCATTCACATACTGACTGGCTTTAGTAGTAGCCGTAGGAGCCGTAGCTGTCATATCCTCCATATTTGTTCTGGCCGTTGTTGCTGTGGTAGCCTCCATAGTAACCCTGACTCTTGCCCTGTGTGTATCCGCCGTTATAGCCCTGGCCGTAGTCGGAGTACTTGCTGCTGCCGTAGTAGCGGGAGTAGCCGCTGTAGCCGGCCTGGATGTGCAGGACGGCCGTACAGCCCAGCAGCAGCAGCAGCAGAACCTGAGTAGTGGTCATGGTAACGGGAGATGTGCAGCAGTGGGATGCAACAACCTGTGTTGTCGTTACACATCTCACACTGCTCTTATATACCCACTGCACCTCGCCACTTTGCAGGTTTCCCTTTGTTCTATCCTGAATATTGCCATCCAGTCCTCAGAAGATGTGGAATATCTACAGATTGGCTGCATTGTTCTGACAGTATTTATGCATAATACATACATACATGACTTACTGACCGAGGACCAATATCTACAGCATAAATATTAAACCATAGCTTGAGGTAAAATTAGGAAAGGCCGATATATTTCTGTGTAGATGTACCTATTGTATGCAGTATGGACTACATAGTACACAGAACCATTCTACAATGATCACTGTCTTACAAAATAAAAAATAGATTATGGCTAAAAAGCGCATGAACTACTACATAGAAAACTGACAAGGACCCCACAACCAGTCCTGTATACCCAGTAAACAAAAAAACGTCATACAACATTTTATAACGTTATATAACGTTTCTCTAAGGCTCCTTACTATGGCATAACGTAATATAAAGTTTTAAATCGTTATTTTGACGTAAAAAAAACGTTTTATTTGTTAGCTGGGTAGGCTATGAGCCTTACACATTTCATCTAATGAGAGGCGTGAATTCGCCCAGTTGTCATTACAGTGTATCAAACTTGCCTCTGAGTTCAGTACTCAACGACTCATTCTTATATTTATAAAATGCCATCTATTGCAGGAGCCTCCACCCCAGCTATTTATTTGATAGTGTAGAGGCATTACATTTGTCCCTCAGAGAAAGCAACGTACATCGAGAAAATGCACTACAACGCCACTCAAAAAGAAAACCTGGTTTCTCATCACCAAGCATTGAAAAATATGACGAGGGCGTTTTTTTGTTTTTCTTTTATATATATTTTTTTACTGACGGGCCAAAATGTACAGGAAAATGTAGACTTCCGAGAAAAAGAATTCACTTTTTAGCAGTAAATTTATTTGCTTTGAAAAGCAGTTATTGATTTACAGAAGTTAGAAAATGTAGGTTATCTTTAGCCCACTTCATTACTGATAGTATGAGCTTTAATTTGATACCAAATATGGTACTATTTCTCAATATTTAACTAATTCTTTCATTAAAAATGTTTTTAAAAAATAACTTTAAAAAAGGTTTTCCCCAAATCATGATTTTCATGAGCGCTTGTAATGAGAAACCTTTTTTTTGTCAAACTTTGACATTGCACTTAAATGTTAGGGTCCGTGTACTGGTAAGGAAGGTATTTGTCACTATACACTGATAATATCATCTTGGACTTGTAAAGGTTAGTCACTACGGACTACATTTCTATAGTCATGTGAACGTAGCAAAAACGGTTATACAGTCTTTGTCGCATACTAGTATATATTTCTAACTTGAGTTGGTCATAAAACCTGGTCGATTTGTCTATATAGTTAAGTGACTAGGGATTAAGTTCTTCCATGCTCTAAGGTGGTCACTGTGACTATAAATATAATCAGAGTAAAGGAGATCAAGGCAAGGTGGGACAAAGCAGGGTAACACTGCGTAGCCTTGGAGTTTACATAGAATTGCGAGTTTTGGGTCAAAAATAGCTGATGTTATGATCCCGACCCCTCTGTTTGTATTTCAAACAGGTGATATTTCTTTGCCAATCAATAACTGTGTAGGTTCGTCCTGTATTCTGATATTTAAAACTAGAGAGTATAATGTTCTCATAGTCGGTATTAAACTAGCTTTGTGGCATAAATACACCCTCCTGTAGTCACCCTGAACACCCTCCTGGTGTGTATCATCTGTTACCCTGATTAAACCAGCTTTGTGGTTACAGAAACACCCTCCTGGTGTGTACCGTCCGTTACCCTGATTAAACCAGCTTTGTGGTTACAGAAACACCCTCCTGGTGTGTATCGTCTGTTACCCTGATTAAACCTGCTTTGTGGTTACAGAAACACCCTCCTGGTGTGTACCGTCCGTTACCCTGATTAAACCAGCTTTGTGGTTACAGAAACACCCTCCTGGTGTGTATCGTCTGTTACCCTGATTAAACCAGCTTTGTGGTTACAGAAACACCCTCCTGGTGTGTATCGTCTGTTACCCTGATTAAACCAGCTTTGTGGTTACAGAAACACCCTCCTGGTGTGTACCGTCTGTTACCCTGATTAAACCAGCTTTGTGGTTACAGAAACACCCTCCTGGCGTGTACCGTCTGTTACCCTGATTAAATCAGCTTTGTGGTTACAGAAACACCCTCCTGGCGTGTATTGTGCCTTTACATGGGTAAAAATTGACAAGGGCGACACGGCGACACGGCCCTTTTAAAAATCGACATGGCGACATGCAATCACACGGACCTATTAAAATCCGACATGGGCAACACGGCCCTTTGGAACATCGACACTGGCAACACAGCCCTTTGAAAAATCGACGGACATAACATTTTGAAAAATAAAAATCGACACACTAAGAAATTTAGGTACCCGTGTAGAGGCACTGTATTGTCTAGACTATCTTGATGTATAATAGGAAGTTGTATCTTTACCAATTTATTCATTCCTGTGTGTGTTTCGGTGGGAGGGTCTGTATCAGCAAGTACTCCACGTGGAGGCAACAGTCACACCTCAATGCCAACAGTATGTTTATATTTTCTATGCACCCGCTAAAAGTACTATGAAAACCTTGAACGTTAAAGTATGCATTCTTTATATAATGCTACAGAAATCAGACACAGTTGACACCATGCACTCACCATTAGTGTAGGGGTCACTAGAGGTACATGGCAGTGTACATGTATATTTACATGACGTACGCCTATCTACGTCAGCATACACGTGCTTAGGGTGGTACGACATTGCACGAGTTGTTTCATTCGATAAAACAGAACAATGTTTGGAGGAAACTTGATATCGTCAACAGAATCCATGTAGGTGTGCATGGCGTTAAGGCTCCCATCCACACGGCGCTAATCAGCCGACTAATGCCAACGTGATATAGATACATGTGTACAAGTAATGGGCACTTGTATTGTTTACCGTGATGTTGACATCTAAAGATAGTTATGAGAGTATAAACCCAGTTTCTACAGGGGCCCAATGGCTCTACATATTCGACCGTACAAGTCCAATGATAAAATTCGCCAAACACAACCCATCCAACCCCTGAGTTGAGCTTGATAAGATGACCACCATCAAGAGGATTGTAATGCGTTATACTATACTACCTATCAGTGGGGTGTTTCACAGGGGGGTATACAATTAACTGTGTAATAAGTATTTCTATAGGTCGGCTTAATTATAATTAATTTTGCACATCGCTAGAAAGATCAACATTTGGTTTTATCATGGGGTATTGTACTTTATATCCCTGGTTTTATCAATTGTATACTGGTTAATAAAAGTGTTTCACAAAAGTATACTACCAAGATGTAAAGCTGGTGTGTGTGGGCTACAACCAAGATATAGCTAATGTATAAGTATTTCACAATGCATATTAGGGTGGCTAATATTTTCCTTATAGATTTATTAAGTTGGTGTTTCACAAGCCGCATTAGTATCTACAATTGTAACTAAGTATACAACCATATTTGACTAGTCCAGGGACCTCTTTCACAACAACTGCCGTATCTGTCGGGCCGTCAAATATGTTGCCGATAATGAAAAATCAACTTGACGTGAGGTATCGCCAGCGGCAAACTAGTGCATAGTTACTGGTCGTCAAACTACATATTTTGGGTCTTTCACAATGGGAAATGGAGAGGGGAGGGTGGGGAATGGAGAAGGGAGGTCAGGGTTTTAATGAATAGATAAGTAAAGTCCAACTTCTACCTTTATGATAAAAGAAATAAAAGAAATAAAAATTGAGTTTCAAAGAAGTTATATAAAAAAATGTCTTTTCTTCTGTAACTCTGTAAATAATGGCCCTACAGAGCTTAAACTCTGCGTAGAGACTCCTTGTGTATAAACGCTGGTAGACAATAGCCATCACAGTACAGAGCTGGCTGGGCGCTAGAGGTGAAGAATAATGGTTTAGGTCCACAGACCTCCCCCATTTGGCTTGCGATCTCCATACCCTTATATATATATGAGAGGAGTTGAGGCCAGCATGACTTAGCCTCTAGGTGGCAGCACCAACACAGCCCGGAATCAGCAAGGTAGTAACACTTCTACGATGGCCTGTTGGGTCGATATCTTTTGCTCATCCCCCCCCCCCATAGATGATTGGCCAACCTGTTGAATTCATACTTTTAACGATAGTAAATAGTGAAACGGTTTTGACAAATTACCTGATCGTCATCTTCAAACCCTAATTTATGTACCCGACAGATACGGCAATCGTTCTGAAAGAGGACCCAGGAGGACTAGTGGACGAAGGTGTGGGTGATACCCTGGTTTGACCGAAAAAGATTTGCGGAGAAACACCCCCCTCCCAGTTAGGGCTGGATGCATGACTCCCTTGGTGACTAGTTTGCCATAGTAGAGAGTCAAACATCCGCCTGGGTGAGGGGGATAAAGTTTCACCAAGAAAGTGTACCCAAGTATACAACCATAGATACAATTGAATCTTTAAAAAGTTAAAATTAACACCGGGATAGTAAGTTGGTCTTAGAAAACATGTAACAGTAATTGTATCTATTGTCCCCTCGTGAAACACCCTACAAGGCAGGCTACACAATAATTATGTTGTAGATGCTCGGCCTAGCAGTGCTAGTTTCTTGTCGGGTAGAGTCGGGTGGGAGGTTTTTCTGATTGGTATAGAGTTTATGACAGTGGGGACTGCCGCCCTACTTGCCCATACACTCAGGGGACTGATTCAGAACGACTGCCGTATCCGTCGGGTAAAAAGTCAAAGGAGGGGTTCGTGACAATAGTGTAGGGGGGCCTTTCATAATAAATCATATTAAAATATAAAGAAATAGATAAATATGCACCACCATTGAGTACCCTCGTCAATTGCAAAATATGACACTATTGACGATTTTTATGACGGATACGGCAATCGTTCTGAATCAGACCCCTGGTCATGTTAACATATTAATATGACCTTGGAAGGTGGCCTTGGTAGACAATGCAGCACGTTGACCACCGACGCGCTACCTGCAGGGCATACTGCAGCCGTATACTCAATCACACCTCAACCACCGGCCACTGGTGTGACTAGGGTAGATTCACCTGGAGGCGGACGCATACCTTGAGACGGACACTTGATTTCGTAGCCATTCAAGCATTTTAAGCTCTTTATTAGTGAGTAATGCTAAAGTTTGAGTATTATTCTTTCCGAAAAATAAACATTACAAGCCGTATTGTACACGATTAGCCTCAAATTACACTGTCCGCCTCAGGGTATGTGTCCGACTCATGGTGAATCTACCCCATAGCCACAACCCCTGTGTACCCAACTCTTTATTCCCTGCTGACTAATGCATTAGTCAGTTTGGAGAATATGTTGTTCCGTAGAAAGAAAGTAGAGGAGCATACATGTCGTGTGGTGACAGTCTCCTCGCATCCCATGACGTCATGGACTGCCACAACATCACACAGAGTCATGTCGTCAATATACCTGGGGGTAGATGGGAGGGGGGGGGGGTCCCCATGTCACGTGTCGATTTTAAGAAATGACCATGTCACATGTCACTAAGGAAAAGATCATGTCACTAGTGTCACTAAGAGACTCATCCATTAGGAGTCTTGGGGATGCAGGCCCAAGGAAAATTTGGAAGAATTGACAACCTACAGAGACAAAATCTGAAGAAAAGGTTGGGTGACCTACTGTACTCCAAATGAGGGACCTTTCTTTATGTCACTAAGCCCCATGTCACATGTCGATTTTAAGAAATGGCCATGTCACTTGTCACTTAAATGGCCATGTCACATGTCGATTTTAAGAAATGGCCATGTCGCCATGTCGATTTTAAGAAATGGCCATGTCGCCATGTCAATTTTAGGGTTATATACCCATATACCTGACTGTATACATACATGTGCATATACCGCTAGGATAAAGATTCACACATTAAATACAAAAGACAATACCACGCTAACTTTCTGAGAAGGCATATTTAAGTGGACATGTAAACCTCACCTGACCCTAGCCATGACCATTTGGTTGTAACTAAACTCAGTGTGAAATATTTACTGTGTCAAGTCCCAACAGACCGCCCACCGGCTGTACATGTATATATATTGACAATCCGCCAATCATTCTCGGTCGGTGCTGGGGACCACTCCCACCTTCAGAGGCTCCAGTTTACCATGAGCCAACTAAACTAAACTAAACCGGCCTCTCATCACTGTCTGAGCTGTTTAATTGACCGGTTATGCTAATCCCAGACTGCCTATTGCCAATATAGAGCTGACTTCCGCTCTGCTATAACGCCATGACGTAGGCTTTGGTGGAATATCCAAATTTGCAGAAGAGATTAGAGATTTATAACAAGTCACTTGGTAAGCCAGATAGGGCATTTGTAAGTTTGGTTTCCCTGTGGCAAACAGTATCAGTGTGCTTGTGAAACCTTCATTATACAGGAGGATCTACATCGCCTACCGATGTTATTGACGTAAGGCCACTCAAAAAAAAGTTGTTTCTCATCGCCGCGCGATTTGGAGAAAACCTTCTTTTTTTTTTTACATTTTTGATGAAAAGTATGTTAAGATTGGAGAAATATAGGCATAGTTGGTATCAAATTAAAGCTTATAAATGCTGTCAGTAATGCAATCAGCTAAGTTGCATTCTTATAACTTTTCCTGATCAATAAACTCTGAATTACTAAAATATGAAAATTGATCACGAAAATCTAAATTTCCCTATGTATTTATGCCCCGAGTAAGAAAAACGTAATTAAATAAAATAAAAACGCCCTCGTCATATTGTTTTCACTGCTTGGTGATGAGAAACTGCTTTTTTTTTTGAGTGGCCCAATGTACAGACTTAAGGCGGCTTCACTGGTATTCTTTATGTTCCTGAGCCTAGTCAATCATGATCACCATGAACCATTTTTGGTTCGACCTTATTTAGGGTTAGTCAAACATACCAACTACAGTCCACTACGGATTTAATTAAAAGATAAATATGTTTTCTGTGCACACATTTCTGCAACATCGTTGACTCTTGTTTTTTCCACAACATTTTGCAATCTGACTAGCGAGGGTGAATATGACTGTTAGATGTGGGTGCGATGGGAAAGCATGCAGTTAAATGCATGGCTGCTTGAGGGCCTGTCGGCTTTATCAGTTAGACGAGCCAAGCGTGATATGTTGTATGGGATGTTAACCTGGCAGGTCATTATTTAAATCATCTTATCTTGTTTAAGATAAGTTTAGATCGAGCTTAGAACCTTTGGATTTCTGTGGGTGTGTGTGATTACCTTCCCCGTACTTCTCTTCACACATCCATTCTTACCAACACAAATATGCTTCACATGGCCTGTCCATAGTTACACAGCGATTAACATTTCTAACAGTGACCTAGGTGTAGGTAGACGGCACTATTAGATTTTTTTTTTTTTTATTATTGAAACACCTCCAGTTAATACTAGCCATATACAGCCAAAAATAATTTTCTCATTTTCAGAAAATATTTCTTGTTTTAAGTAAAATAAACTTAAAACAAGTTTGTCTGTAGGATACCAAAATTTTACTTGACAGCATGGTTGAGTTTAATATACTTGGAGTAAGAAAAACAAACAAGAAAAACAAACAAGAAAATAATTCTTAAATCAAGTATTTTATACTGGAATCAAGATGATATTTCCTGACATATTTCTCAAAATAAGAAAATCTTTCTTACTAAATAGACATTTTTTCTAGAAAAACTTTTTCTTAAGTAAGTTTTAATTTCTTATTCAAGTAACTAAACAAGATTGATGTTCTTGCCTGGGAAAGTGGTATGATCATTATTAATTTTAGTCCCAGAGAGAAAGGAGTGATGCCAGAGCATCAGAAAGAGGTTCATCAGATTGAATGCAGCTTTTTGTAGCTACAATAGAATTTAAGCAAACAGTCCTTTATTCAAAGTCATTTTGCTTCATGTAATGGGACAGGTAATCCTTCCCTTTATTTGAATGATATCATCAAGCAAATGGTGTCTCTCATCATTTCTACTTATAGTTATTATAATTCATTCACTGGAACACGGGTTCTTACATGAAATTAATCCCTAACAAAATTCCCATTTTCCCACATATTTTTACCCTCTTCTGTTCTTTTGGGACTTAATTTGAGGCAGAAATGTATACCCTGTTTAGTGAAAAAAGTTTTTGTATTGCATAGTGGTGGCCTCTTGTGGCACAACATGTAACTAATGTTCTTAACTTAAGAAAATAATCCTTATTTAGCAGTCTGTATACTTGATCCCTGTGGAACCTAAAGGGGACTGTTGTGATAAATGATTCCACTCTCTCCATGAAAATACAGACAGTAAAGAGAGAATAAATGTTATTTTGATACACATATATTTGACAAGGCAAAGGCTAGTACTGGTTCCAATGCTCACAATGTTTTTAATGAAAGGAAGCCTCAAAATACTATTTTAATTTCACTCACATTCCATACTTATAAAATTCCCAAATAATGGAAGGAATTTGATGAAGGCATTAACCATAGTCCTAACTGCATATAGTAGAGTATACTTTCGCCTCTATAGACACTTTGGACACATGGTTTCAGGATAATTCTTAGCTGAGCAGATTTTCAAGACATAGCAATCTTAAATCTAGAAATTGAACTTTCTTATTTCAGGAATATAAGATATAATCTTGTTGAGCGCACAAATGACCAGTTTTAAGAAAATGGCTAAGGAAAAATAATCATGAATACTCGTTTCTAGAAAAGTACTAGAAAAATATAAGATATTTTTTTCAGCTTCCCCTTTCTGAAAACAAGATAAACGTAAAAACTCAAAATGAGTTTATTCCTTCAATCGAGAAAATTTTATCTTGATTCTAGTATTTTCTTGGTGTAAGAAATTTATTTTTGGCTGTGTATGAACTATCATGTTGGTGTAGCCTTCGTTTACATATGATTAAAGACTTTAATATGTTCATAGCTAAATGGGCTGTTTCATATCCATATACATGTATCATGGGTGAAACCGACTTAATTCCGATAGGTACATGCCAATCATCAAGGTTGCAGGACCAGTAGTTTTCCGAATCCTAGCAAGGATTGCACTTCTCTTCCTTGCCGAACTGTACCCTACACACAGATTAAAAACTCAAAAGAGAGTGCTGGCTTTCCTCCAGAATGACTCCCTTTTCTAACACTCTTCATGACCATTTTTCTGACTATCTATCTTAATGAAGATAGTCAGTACTTGAGGTCTTTCGAAAGGGAGTTATGTAACTCCCTTAGGTGAGCCCTGGCTTCTCCTGGCAAAGTGACTCCGGGTGTCAATTCAATTTCAACTTCAAAGGTTTTTATTGCACACATTTAAATACATTTTCTTCAGTGGCCGACCATTTCATTGGTGAAATAAATAGACCTCAAAATATTAATCTGAGTTCCTTGTTAAGCTTAGAACATTCGGATATGACCTAGATACAACAGTTAGAATATAAATAAACCACTCTCGTTGTGGTAATCGCATCGCTTGTCAAGCATGGCGGAATGAAAAATATTGCTTGCATTCTTTGTCAAAATGGGCATAGCGTTTGGGCATCTTACCCAGATGTACATGTCAATACCATAAAGTTAGCGGTCAACATTACTAGCTCACGTGCATTTCATTGTAAATAAACAAATATTACACATATTACAAATATGTAGGAGTTACCTTCCATGTGCTGTCAGCATTCTGGTTGACTCAAGTCCCAGTCCCTGCACTCTCCATGGTACATGTACACAACCTGCGCTCCCAAAAACATGGGAAAATCGTGTTTTTTCAATTTCTCCCAATGTCCCTGGGGTATTTTCTTTAAGATAAATCCGTGGATTTTAGAAAAAGGGGGTGTTTTTGAAGCTTCAATCTTTGAAAGTAAATGAATTGCACATACATAATTATATCAATTTCTTTACAACGTATCATGAATTTACATAAACCCATAGGATTTGTGATGTTTGGATGAGATACATCACTTAATCATTTGCCTCTTTTAATCATGAAAAAGAAAGGCACTGAACAAATGTCATCATCTTGTCAAAAAAGGGTGTTCTTTTTGCCTCAAAAAGTCAGCGTTTTTCCACAAAAAGGGGTCATTTTCTGTCCAAAAATCCGTGGAAATGGAGGTGTTTTTGAGAAGAGAGAACGCAGTTTTTTTGCATGCAGCATGGAGAGTGCAGGGATCGGGACTCAAGTACTTAAGTTAAGTCATTTTAGATATCCGGGTGTAGAAGGACTCATTGCGCCAGGACTCCTTTAGGGAGTCAAATTGATAATGTCTTTTCCTTTTGTGTTCTATATAACAATGGCTGTTACCCTAGCCAATCTGTCTACATCATATTGGTGCAAGGCCCAGGTGGAATATCTGTACGATCCCTCACTACACATTGATCATGTGAAGGAATATCTGAGTTGTTGCCGATTCAACTTCCTCATGCTTCTACAACTGGGTGTATATAGAAGCATTTACCTAACATATCAGTGCCTCTACATGGGTACCCGCAATTTTGACCGTGTCGCCGGGTCGAATTTTAGCAGGAGGGCAGTGGCATTGTGTCGATTTTTAGCTATATAAGGACATAGAGCAACCCCCCTGTGAGTCGATTTTTATCCCCGAATTTCCTGTGTCCGTCGATTTTTAAAAGGGCCTAAAAGGGCCGTGTCGCCGTGTCGCCCGTGTCGAATTTTACCCATGTAGAGGCACATATCAGTACATATCATGCTTATGCTAGAATTTTAAACGAACTGTTATTATTTTATAAGATTAAATTCTGACATTACATGTTGATGCTACAATTCTTATGTGTCTTAGTACAATGATCAATATCACAGATTATGTGGATATAGAGATCTGAGCATACAGAATAATACCATTTAGATATAGTGCTGCCAGCTAGTAGGACAAATAATAACCAACTGCTTGACTCACTTGTGCACTCACCCTTTGGGGGTTCAGGCCAAATGTGACACCTGTAACTGGCATAGAACCCATGAGCTTTATTTGAAAGGGAGTTAGGAATCTGGCTTCTAATTTAAAAGGGAGTCAGATTACCTTTAGATGTATTTGTAAGATGGCACTACAGTTATGGCCTGGACTACTGTAGGGCCGCCTAGTGCGTTTCCTACGTATATAGTCCAGGCTACAGGTGCTTCAGCTTGTCTGGACTAGGTTTAGTCTAATTTAAAAATGAGCTATTGCCATTAAAATGAAGTCAGACAATGTGTCAAGGGAACTAGGGAGATGCTTGACTGCTTTTTTATACCCCACACTGGGGTTCTGCCTGGACTCCCTTTGTGTCTCGATTCTTCTTTCTGTGTAATATCATTCTGAGACCTTTACACTGTTCATCAAATCCAATATTTAAATTCAAAACTGGGCGATATTTATGTATGATATATTCAGTTTGTTATCTGTATCTTCTGGAGACCATTCTTGGTTCACGTTAACAGCATTTGTTTGTGTCAGCAGCCACGTCTACTTACCACTTACACCCCTTTGTGCCTCTATTACGAAGTAACGGACAGTGAAAGGCTGCCAATAGGCCGAAACACAAACACCAAGCGCCTACTAATCAACGTTTCTACCAAGTATCATGCAAGCAGCCAAACTCATGGGCCACTGAAATAACTACATATCATATACAGTAACTTACAGTATACAATGAGTAACGGAATAGTTATAACTTGTCAGAAAGAAAGGAAGGAAGAAAGAAAGGACAGGAAAAAAGAAAGAACAGGAAAAAGGAAAAAAAAGAAAAGAAGGAAAGAAAGAAAGAAGGAAAGAAGGAAGAAAAGAAAGAAAGAAATAACAGGAAAAGGGGTTAAGAAAGAAAGAAACAAACAAACAAACAAACAAACAAACAAACAAACAAACAAACAAACAAAAAGAAGAAAGAAAGAAAGAAAGTAAATGTAGTTTTCCCCCTACCTGGATGAGGACCCTGATGTTCTTCATGGTGAATTTGAAGGTTGTGTTTTATTTCTCAGATGTCTTCTCTATTAAATACGTCAAATATCCTTTAGACAACGTTCACATGTTTCCGTGGCGAAGCCTGGCATTAGCCCTGGCTCGCCAACTAGGTTTAATATGGCGCAATGATCAAACTCCAGACTGTGTGTCCGTCCGGCGGCGACCAGGGGTAGACAAAAAATGCTAGCTGGACTGTGTTCAGGCTTAAGCTCAACGAGCTGTTTGCAAATTCAATGCAAACATACACTGAATGGACGAGAACAAACTAATACCTAAGTGTGGCCGTGTGTGTTGGGAACTAGGGTGGGGCGTATGGGTTCCTGTTAGTATAGTGTTAAGGGCCCCTGGGCCACGATTAGTGGGCCCTGCCCTGTGTTGGGCGGCTAGTAGGAGGTGGGGCCTCACACAAGGAGCCCGCTGTCCACACCTGCATGTTTTCAATAAAAACAGTTTGGACCAGGTTGAACACTCGGGATGCCCATGCTAGCCCTCCACTACCCTTACTGGCCTTCTTTGGAGTTCTTTATGTCCACCAAGGAAGTGTCTGTATCCTTATCCATCAAAATATTGTGGACTTTTAACCTGGGGTTGATTCTGTTTTGTATAATGAAGGGGGTAGACCATGGTAGAGTACAAAAGGGGAAGATAACAAGTGGTCAGGACTTTACTAGTTGAGCATGGCGGACAGACTGCTTGTCGCCACAGGCGGCCTTTTAAAGATTGCATACAGATTGTTGGACCTCGTCTTCAACCAAAACGCATATATAATGTATTACAATATTTGTATTGATATTTAAGTATTTTGTGAGTTCTAGTGGCCCCCACTTACAGATGATGACCCTTCACCTGCCACTACTGCATGAGGCTGGGGGTTTATGTTAAGTCCAATGTTTGTGTGTATTTCTTGAAGGATACTCATCATATATGGAACTCATACAATGTATTTGAGTTTGTATACATTGCAGTAGATGTGTATTATAATGTTATGGATACTAATGATTTAAAAGAAGATGGGTCGCTATCCTTTTTTTCAAAGTCAACAGAATGTCTCTATTTTTTTCTACGGATACTCTGAAACATATGAAATTGGAAAATGAAAAGAAAAATGGGGGGTCCCGACCTACTCTTTTAAATACAGAATTTTGACAAATTAAAGTTTTTCATTTTTCTCAAAAAATGCGAAAAGAAAGTATGAAAACTTCCATAATTTTCATATCAACCATTATGCACAGAAATGTAAAACTTCACATGTGAAATGCCTATATATACCACTTTACTGCGAAAGTAATTTTACAGTTGTATGCCATGGTATTCTGGGTAAAAATATGATGTTTCGGGAAAGAATAGTATTCAAAATTAACAGAATGTTTTTTAACTCAGAAAATAGTTAAGATCATTTGCTAACATATGACATTGATTTTGATATGATATCAGCACAGAGAAAGGAAACAGTGTCAAAAGGGAGTCCAGTGGGGTGTTTCACAAGGGGAAAAATAGATACAATTAATTTAACATGTTTTCTAAGACCAACTTACTATCACCCAATGTTAATGTTAACTTGGTGTTTCACAAGTTTCAATTGTAGCTATGGATATATACCTAGATACAATTGTAGATAATCATGCTTGTGAAACACCAACTTAAGACTAACATTTGGTAAAAGCAAGTCGATCTTAATAACCATGTTAAATAATCTTAAATACTCTCCCCTTGTATGATGATCACATAGGATCAACATAAAGTGTGGCTCAAATGAGTATAACCAGTTTATTTTCATCCTGAATGAACAGATATTTGCAGGGATTCTTATGTGTAGTATGTCATATATTACATGAAAAAAAAGTGAAAAAATCTGTAAGGAAGAAATTAGCGGTCATGGTATGAGCTCCACGCTAATATGCAAACACTTATGACCAGGTGCTAGCTCTGATCTGACTGGGTGCCAGCTCTGACCGGCCTGAATAAAAACGGGTTATTTAGAGCAGATGTAGATAGAATTGGGCTGAAAAGGTTGATGGATGTTATAACCCTTTAAACCAGTAATTAGTTGCCCATTTTAATCATCATCTGCCCTAAATAATCCGTTTTTATTCAGGCCAGAGCTGGCACGCGGTCAGAGACGAAAACATTGGCCCAAGTTCGTGAGACACAGCCTTGTACATTAGTTGTATCTCAATTGTAGGCCAAAGACCCTGACTTAACATCTTGGTTGTAGACCTTTGTGAAACACTTTTTATAAGCAGTATACAATTGATACAACCAAATGTCAGTCTTACTAGCCATATACAATTAACACCTCCTATAGAAACACTTATTCTACAATTAATTGTATATCCCCTTGTGAAACACCCCACAGGTTGCCTCCAGATGAACTCCCCTCCCTAGGGGAGTCCAGGAAGGTGTTTGACAAGGAATGTAATAATATATGGATTGATCTATTTTGCCTATGAGTGCTCTAAAAGAATGCAGATTAGAATGATTCTCATGAGAATGGCAAGTGTTGCAAAAGGATTGCTCTATTCTGTGGTTCAGAATTGTGCTACGAGTGGTTCATGCACCATATAATAGAATGATCCTTCTGAAACACCTGCAATATTCATTCTATTCCTATTCTTACCCACCACTCGTACCCACTACAGAACACTCCGTTATTTCAATCCAGTGTCAAGCTATCATGAGGAAAATGGCAATAGGACACTTATAACAGTTAGCACTTACCCTAAAAACGACCCATATACTATCTAATATGTCACCTTTGTGTGGCCACAAGGAAAAATATTAAAACTCCCATTTTTGATGTAAAGAACATATACAGAAGCTGCTATTACCTCTCCCTGTTTCTCACACTTATTTTGCAGTCGTAACGGGTAGACACTAACGCTGGCCGGGGAGCCAATGGCCCATAATTTTGATTCCGGGCCCTTAGTTTTCTTCAGAATTACCTTCCCATGGGCCAGGGTGGCCCACAGGAAGTTTTGCAAGATATTTGATAGGAATATAACTGATCAGTATAGACATGTAATGCCGTTGGAAAGAGAAAAATGTGAGGAAATGAAGTAATTTGGTGTCATTAACATTGGTAACTCAGGAATTTATATGATTTTCTCTTTGAAAAAGTAAAATATATTCCCTGGCCCACAGCTAAAAGTCCGGGCCCATAGATTTTTGGAGCTACGGGCCCGGGTGGCCCACAGCTGAAAAAGTTAGTGTCTACCCCTGCGTAATTTCCTTACGAGTGGTTGGATCACTCTTAGAATGCAGTTGTTATTCCTTTAGAAACATCTGCTTTAGCCCCTACTTACGAGTGGTCATTAGACTTATGACCAGTATGGTAATAGAATGGTCTTAAGTCAAATTTACGAGTGCTTTAGAAACACTTGAAAAAAGATTGATCTATCACAGCTGTTGTGAAACACCTTCCAGGCCTAGAGAGTCAACTGGGGGAGTCGTATAGCTCTCTGGGTCATATGACTTCCCCAGGTGACTCCTTTAGGTCAGCTAGAGAGTCACCTAGGCTCACTAAGGCAACCTGCACTCCCCTAGAGAGGGGAGTCATTCCGGAGGCAACCTGGACTCCCTTTTGACGCTGTTTCTTCTCTCTGTGAGAGCTATGCATCTATATATATTTATATACCGTATTCTGTAGGTGTAGATATGATTATACTGCGAGCTTATACCAGCTGCTCATCTTAGTATTGGTACAAACAACCAGTTTTAAGGACAATAAACAGTATCGGTTATATATATATAAATATATATATATATATATATACATATATATATATATATATATATATATATATATATATATATATATATATATATATATATATATATATATATATATGGTCAACCCTTCAGTGGGTGCACTGCTCATAATTCCATTCATCACTAGTAAGTGGGAAGTAGGGGGAAGTGTTTCACTAGCATTTACTAGTGATACTTACTAGTGGTCGGACCACTATTATGAAAGTTACTAGTGCAAAGTAAGTGTTTCAAAACCCCTAAACACAGGGACAAAAACACCATCTCCTATATTTACTTTTTCACCATAAATGCAGATTTACTTTATACCCCACACAAAGTATACATGCTTACTAGTGTATGTGCCTTTTTGTATGTTTAAGTGTTCTTCGGCATTAGTTTTGTGTAAACTTGGCCATTAGCTTGGTCAAAACTAAAAGTTGACATAGCCTAGAATATCTCAGTCATGAGTGCTGAATATGGGTCGGAATAGAATGAAAAATAGTCATTTTTATAAAGTGCTTCACAAAGTCTATTCTATTGGGAGATATACCACTTGTAAGGTATCACTCATAAGGTCAGTATTAGAATATTCCTTTATGAAATGACCATTTTACATTCTATTCCAACCCATGTTCAGCACTCATAAGTCAGATAGAAATTCAAGAGGTCCTTGTGACACCTTCCAGTGGTCCCGTACAGGTAAAAGATAGAAGTGCTCAGATGGACGTGAAATGTTATGTCAACAATGCTAATACATTGAGCTACATAACCAAAAGGTTGGAAACAATGATATCAATAATTTCCAATTTTAGGCACAACTCAATTATATAGTACTGAATCCTATGTGATTTTAGTTCAAATAACACAAAACCTAATATCTAAATGAGAACCAGATTTTCTAGACGTAAGCATCTTCGAACCTAAGCACTTTAGCTGAGCACATAATCTGTCTAAACATATTCAGGATAATATGTTGCTTGAAAATACATGGCAAGATTATGTTTAGGGTAGTGTTTAGATTCTAAACATCTTTTTGTACAGTGTATAGCTGTGGAAACGTTTTGTGAAGACATTATGGAAAGTGGCATTTTGCAGGCAATGCCCTATTTCTACACATGAAAAAACTTCTGTATAGTGAAAAGGCCAAAATGTAATTAGGGTAGTGGCAGTAAATGGGGGAGGTGTGTTGAACCCAATTGTGTGTGGCCTGTTGGGTGGTGTTTAGATGGGCGGCCGGCCACCACCAGCCTGCACCCCATGTAAGGGGTCAGCCCGTGCTGGCCGTACCCCCTGTACCACCTGTGCAGGTAACACAAACAGCCCCGGGCCCCTCCCAGCTGGCCCATCCTTAAGCCGCCTTCTCATTCTGGCCCTAACTTACCTGCTTATCAATACGGCACCATGCAGGAGGACCCCATGCCACCCCTATGTGAGAGTGTTTACAAGTGCCAATTGCCTGTTGGGGACGTGTTGCAGCACAAAGAGTTAACCCTGAGGGTGTTGATCTAGGCATGTGCCACCAATTGATGGCCTTTTAATCTTATAATAATTCTTGTGGTGGTTTCACCTGAAGTATGGAGGTGTATTCTGGTTTAGTGCATCAGTATAGCCATATGGCCTGCACTTGAGATGATTCTTTGTGAACTGCTTTGATTTACATTATGGCTAATAACACGGTGTAGACTATAGGTACAGTTCATTACCTGACATATGTTCTTGGACTATTCTTTCTTTTTTTCTGACAAAACTAAGTAGTACCCACATGGTTGTGAGACAAACCAACTTATTAGTTATATCATATATATGCTACCTGTATTCTATGGAACTAGTCTCAATGAATATATATGTTAGTGGCTCAGACATATGCGTGTTGTGCTACACTGATAGAGGCCTTATCATTATGCTTCAAAAAAATTTGTAGTTAGTATTGACTAACTTGATACCGAATGATTTATTTAGCTATGCCCAACCCTGTTAGTCACTTTGTCGATACGGACTTACCAACCTCTTTTTTTTTTCATTTCCCAGTCATTTTGACAATCGTTTTTCATATTCCACTCATTGTAATCGTCAGTGAAAATATCTACTCGCACCCAGTAGGTCTAGCTAGGCTGGCTCTACTCTCGTTCCCAAACCTTCCGAAAGAAGGCTCTGGTAACTGCCACATGACATTGAACTTGGGATTTGCTGGGTTTGGGCAATCCCTGCTGGTAGCTTGAAACCAGCAAACAAGAATAGGAAATTTAACCAGAAAGTATGATGGTAAAACTACCGTGGACGTAATTATTATTCCCCTATATTTCTATGTAGCATTTGTCGACCATAGTCTTAGTCCTAGCCGTATTAAACAATCCCTCACACACAATGTATTAGCCTGTATGATGGGCGTGATCATGAAAGGCCTAAAACCGGGCACTTTCTTGAGATTTTCATGGTCATGCTCTTTATTGAGGCTGAAACATTGTGTTTGAGGGATTGTTTAAGAAGACTAGGGCTAAGACTATGGTCAAAAAAACTTGTAGATGGCTGATTTTGTGCATTTTACTGTATAGAGACATAGAAGAATAATAATTACTTCCTCGTGACCTATAGTGGGATTGGACATTTTCCAATCAAAGCTTGGATTCTCTTTAAAATATCATTTTTCTGTTATAGGGAGATAGGTTTTTGCAGAAACATGGCAAAAAGAATCATTGAAACCATGTGCAACTGGCGAAAAATGGTAAATATCATCGTGTCGGAGCCATGTCGGAGATAGGCCGTTCCATAATTTTTTCCTGTTTCACCAAGATACCATAGAAACAAGTATTTCTGGGGATAAATATTTGAAAGGTGGCCTATTTTAGTCGAAAATGTGTGATTTTGTTCATCAGTAGGTGGTTTTTGGTCATTCTACACCGGGACATCTATGTAGGCCTATTAATGGTTCAATTAGAATTTGCGGGTTTTAGACGTCAACCCGAGGAGGCAGCTGCTGCCTGATCCTCCCAGTAGTCTAGTTATGAGTGCATGCATCTCAATGATATTGGTCAGGCATGTTGTTTATGTATTGAAATGGAAGGACATGGCTAGAAAAATAGACCTGCAGTTACATAAGTGTGTACATTCACCATGCGGGAATTATCATAATATTATTATTTTTTAGCATATTTTTCTCACATTATTCATAATTGTGTCTCATTTCTGTAGAATTCTGGACCCCATTCTACATAATCAGTACCCATTCCTGCATCAGGCAGATGTAGTTCACATACATGTTGAGTTTGGGGGGCTGTAGAGAAATTATTTGCTTAAATTTAGGGTATTTTTTAGATCGGTGCCCTAGCTTAGAAATAGCACAGAAACTGTTAGGAATTTCTGACCCGAGTGGTATTTAGCGATACTCCCATAGGATAAAATTGAGAAAGGCTATGGCTATCTAGCTTTAGGAATTAGAAGAAGTTGAAGTTTAATATGTTTATTAACCATAAATTCATAACATAGATGCTTTTCACGTTACAGTCACAAATACAAGATACTTATAACAGTGGGTAATTGTCAGATTGTAAAATCGTCAGTGGCCTTTCACAAAGAATACAGAGTTGAGTAAACAGTGGTTTCCACGAGTGCAAAATAGCGATGTATCACAGTCATATCCATGTTCACAACAATATTAGCCATGCTAACTCCTTCAAAGTTAAATGATTTCAAGGGACCCTGGTGCCAAATGTGGGTAATAACAATAGTAAGACAACAGACAGGAGTAATGACAATAGCAAAACTGTTCATAGCAGCACAGTATACATGAGTTACCAGACACACAGCTGATTGTCAATATTTGTTTTTAGTGGTTTAAAGATTCTGCGTCGCACACACCTAGTATGGAAAGGTAATTAAATACTATATTTTGTTTTTGAAAATTGGCAGTGACAAAGAGCGCTGTGTCACCGCGTCAAGTTCGTCCCACAGCAGCATCCCTCTGTATAGAGGGCCGCTCCTGTAGGACTCAAGCACTCGTCTGCTGACTCTTAACTTAACTAAAGCATTGTTTCTCAGGACTCTGACGGGCATTACAGTGTTATCAATTTGCCTAGACCTTCTGTACATCAGTACCAGCAGGTGCTTAGCCCTTCTGTTTACAAGTAATTCCACTTCACAGTGCTCATGGAGATTATCTATAGTGATGTCTCGCGGGTCCCGGATGCCAATACGGAGGCGTAAGCATTTGTTCTGCACCACCTGCAGCTTATGTACATGGCCAATGGGGCCACTTTCAGTTATGTAATCACAGTAATCAAAAATAGGTAATATCATGGTTTTATAGATTCGTAGAGATAAAGTGTAATCAATATCAGCCTTAATATTACACAGCTGGTAGAATCTAGAATAAGCCATGGATTTCACTTTCTTGCATTGGGATTTTAGGTTCAAGTCACTGTCCAGTTTCACACCAAGGTAATTAAATTCCACTACACTTTTGAGGATATTGTCACAGAGGGAAACATCACAATTATTGAGGTCAGGCTTGTACCTAGAGGGATAACACCACAACACTTGTGTTTTCTTAGTGTTAACTGTTAGTCTATTAATAGCACACCATTTGCCTATTTTATACAGGTCTTCTTGTAGAAGCTCAGGCATAATATTAACAGATTTGCCATGTATAACGAGAGCTAAATCGTCAGCATATAAGTAACATGAGCAGTGTTGCAACACCTTGACAACGTCATCAATGATAATAAATAAAAGGGGCCCTAGTACAGAGCCTTGCGGGACTCTGCAACTAATATTCTTTTCACCAGACTTAGAATTATTTGCTAGTGTCGACTGAGTCCTGTCACCCAGGTAGTCACGGAACCAAGACATTGGCTCAGCACTACAGCCATAGGTCCATAATTTATCAAGCAAAAGGGAATGGTTTACGGTATCTAATGCCTTTTTAAGGTTTAAAAAAACTATTACAGAGTAGTCACTTCTATTTCTAGCTTCAAACAAACTCTGAGTTAATTCAAAGGTGGCGTCGACAGTAGAGCGTTCTGGTAAAAAGTCATATTGCTTACTGTCAATAATATTATTCTGCAACAGGTAGTCAACAAGCTGTCTATGCACACACTTCTCGATTAGTT